>RJWH01004708.1:0-98575 GCA_004363575.1 Solenodon paradoxus
GAGAATCTAACCATGGAAGAAAAGCAGAAATGGCCACAGGCATATAAATGAGTCTGCTTTTAGCTCATGAGAGGACTTATTACCTGCTACTTTAGTCCCTTCCAACATAACTATATTAGAAGCTTAAAAAATTCTGCTGAGACCTGGTGTATCCAAATTCATGCTGTCACTTATTACAGAACCCACAGATACTTAACTCTGAGGTAGAGTGATTTTTTTTAGAGAAAAAAACAAAATTAAAACTCTCAGGAATCAGAAGACAAATCTCCAAGAAAACGATCAAAATTTTAAAAAGGATATATTAAAGTTAAAACTCGAGTGATAATGATGAGATGAGGATATTTTGATAGAATTCTTAAATATGTAGGTTTCTCATTTTTAATTCCTCATTCTTTAGGGTTCTATCTCGCAAAAATAAAAATTTGTTCAATGTTGTTTTGTCATGCTGATGAAAAAAATACAATCCCAGTTGATGAAAAATGGAGTTATTTAATTATCATTTTGCTAAAAGTAGGTGTGCTGCATCCCCAAATTTTGCCATGAAAACATATTAAGATCTTCAGGAATCTTCAAATTCATATACACACTACTAGGGCACACACTTTTCTTTAAAAATGTACAAAGCAAAGAGCAGAAGTCACAAAACCCCCAGCTGGATGGCAGGACAAGGCTGGCTCAGCAGCTGCAGGGCCCACAGCTGAGAGCATCTGACCTTGTGACTCAGCACAATCCCACCCCCTTCTCCCACCATGCCCAACTCTGGGGCAGTAACAGCTGGTCTGGAAAGCCTTGGGGCTGAGCAAGCCAGGGTCTGCATGACCAAGTGAGTGTCACATACCCAGGGTCCTCCCAGTGCTCCTACTCAGAAGCAATTCTCTTTAATGTATACATTGTTCTGCTGATTATTTTCCCTCTCAGGGGACACAGAGCCTAGTAGCACAAAAAAAGGGGAAAGAAGATGGAAAGTACAAGAAAATGATGGCTCTGCAGGAAAGTAGGTATAGGGGACTACTGCACATACACACAGAGCGCATATACCAATCACACATACACACTCACAAATACATACACACCACTCACACATACATATGTACCACTCACACATGCATACACTACATCCTCCAACACACCACTCAGACATACACACACAAACCACTTATACTCCCAATAAGTACCATACATGCATATGCACACTGCTCATACACACATCATTCACAGATACACACACACCACTCATAGATACATATACACCATTCATATACACCCATATCACACATATACTCCAACACACACCACTCATATACATAACACACATACATGCACATCATTCATGCATAAATACCCCACTCGCAAACACATCACCCACACAAACAGCTGGTTGAGTTGGGGCTTCTCAGCTGCCCAACTGAACACATGGGGTGGGTCATTGGCCTCCCTGGGCTTTAGGACAGGTCCTTTCTGTGGGTCACCCATCTCCTCCATGGCCTCTTGTCCTCCATGTGCTCAGATTTCATCTTTGGCCCTGCTCTCTTTCCCCCAGCTACACCACAGAGCATAAACTCTGGAGCTGAGGAAACAGGCAGAAAAGCCACAGAAAAAGGGAGTGCTTGTAGTCCCCTGAATTTAGGGCTTTTAGTCCCCTGAATTTAGGGGACAGACAGCCCTGCCAAGCTGCGGGCTCCAACCAACTGTCTTTGCAGCTGGCTGTTGGCCATGGCTTGTGATAGAGTCTGGTTTCTTAAAAACGATTGACAAGTATGTGAAATTACTAGTTTTAAAACATTGGTAAATAGAATAAAAAATGTCAAAACATTGGTGGGATAAATGAAACAAATCCACAGGCTGTTGGTGAAGAGCATCCACATGCTCCTGAGAGACCTGCTCGTCCCAAGCCAGGCCTTCATAAATAGTGGACACAAAGTCTCTAAACAGGGACTCAGAGACCTTTCTCTCTTAGGCTCAGACCCTGAAGTCATCACTCTGGAGGATGTACTAATTTGGGCCTGGGAATGTCAGTAACCCCTATATACCTCAGGGACAAAGATGCTCTGCACCATTGTGTCCAGCTGTCTGGGTCTTCTCTAATTACTCTTCTTGCTCTGAGCACTTTCCCTGCATCACCTCCTGCAGAAGAGGGAGCCATCAGTCCCATAGGGCTGACTCCCAGACTATGCACTGGGCACTTCCTTCAACCATGGGCCTCCTTAACCCAGATGGCAATGAGATTGGAAGGATGAATGGAAAAATGGAAGGAAGGAGGAAGGAAGGATATATGGGTGGATGAATGGAAGGGAAGATGGAAGAATGAAATGATGGAAGGATGAAAGGAAGGAAGGATAATGGATGGATGGATAGAGAAAGAAGAAAGAAAGGAAGGCAAGAAGGAAGCAAGGAAGGATGGATGGAATGAGAGATGGAAGAATGGATGGATGGGTAAATGGATGGAAGGCAGACAGGCAGGCAGGCTGGAAGGAAAGGAGGACTGAAAGATGGATGAATGGATGGATGAAGGAAAGGAAGGTTGAATAGATGGAAGGATGGAAGAGAGGAAGAATGGAAGGATGGAAGAGTGAAAGGAAGTATGCAAAAAAAAAGAAGGGAGGATGGATGGATGGAATGAAGGAGGGAAGGATGGAAAGATGCAAGGAAGGAATCAAGGATGGAAGGAAGGAGGGAAAGATGGATAAATGGATGGATGGATGGATGGATGGAGCATCTACCCAGCCAGACTGCAACATGTCAGGTGCATCAGACCCCTTCCCTCTCGTTAGCCTGGCTCCACTACTCTACCTAATAAGCTATCAAGTTCCACAGTGTCACCCTGATTTGCTAGATTTTACTTTTTCCACCAGAGACAATACCCTCTGGCACCACCTTCAGCCTTTTACTGGATGAGCAAATGGGTCTAGTTGCCTCTCAGCTTCCTTCTTAACCAACTCCTACTCATCTCTCAAGAATGAAGCTGGAATTTCACCACTGCTGGGGAGTCTTCTCTGACCTCCTAGCCTGGATTAGTTCCCATCCTCTCTATCTTCCATGTTACACTGACACAAACAATCTCTAATTCATTTTCTATAACAAACGCACATATAGTGATTACTGGGCATTCCTTGAGATATTTTATGAATATCAGCTCATTTGATCCTTTACCAGCCCAAAGAAATAGCAACGTTCAGGCAATCTCTGGTTCAATGCAGAGTCCACATTCTTTCCCACTGCACCATGCTGCTGCCTCTCACAGATCCTGGCACAGCGCACACTGTGTTCCCGGTGTCTGCATGTCACTCTTCCCTGCTAGTCAGAGAGCTCTGTGTCACCCCTGAGGGATTAAACTCCAAGTCCGGAGCCGAACTCTCAGTAGAAACTCAAGGAGGCCAACTGGGGCTGTGTCCAAGAAAGTGACCCCCAGATATAGGTGCTACCTTCCCATTTATAGACTGTCCCCATCATGGTTGATGAATGCGAATCAAAACTGATAAATGTATGATCTATTTCAAAAGCCAAGTGAAGTAACGGAGCCTTGGCAGCATTCCATACCAAGAGCTCTGGTTTTTGGGGATGGTGTGTTGTGATGGACTCCATTGCTTAAAGATTCCATCGATTATGCTCCCAAGTGCCAAGGGTTTTTCCACAAAGTCTCCTCCAAAGAAGCAACAATGAATTCCACTTTTTAGAAGAGGAAACAGGCTCTAAGAGGTTAAACCCGCCTAGTAAGCTGCTGTTTAGTGGCAGAGCACATTGGAACCCAAGGCTGCCATTCTGGAGACTGTTCCCCATCACACTGCCATTTGAAGAATGTCAGCAGGAGCATAGTAAAATGAGCATGAAGTAAGCGCTAAGAAAAGGCTACACTGAACAGGAAAATAGACAATTATAAACGAGCAGGAAAAGCAGAAATCTAACTAATTATCCACAAGTCTTCATACCACGACTACCTGATGCACTAAAGGAGTTCCCCCACTTAAGAAGTTATACTTCAACTGTTGTTACTTGTCTTCAACATTTTGAATAACAGGAATTCCAGAATGTTGCTATTTGCAAACATGAAAGCACCCAGGACTGGAAATCAGAAATGATTTTCTAAAGGCAGGGCATTTGCACTACTGAAATGAAAATATCTTGAGTAACTAGGAACAATATAATCATCTTTTTTGTATCCTTTCCCTAGCACCTAAATCCCCACAGTGTAGAAAATGCCCATCACACATAAGCACTTAATAAATCTCGGTGGGCTAACATACACATTTTTGGTACCAAGAGGAAGAAATGCCTATTTATACAATCTTATTTATTTTTTAATTAGACCCTGAGTCATAAGTGAGGAGTCATTCAAGACATCAGAAAAATAAAACTATCAACAAGACAAAATAAAATACATACTAATTTCTAAGACCAAAACACAGTATTTATTTAAAGCATGAGAAAGTCAAGTCATATTTGATTGCCTCAAATATATTCCCTAAAATAACTCTCTCTGCTAATCTGGAATTCAAAAATTAGTCAAAAGAAATGATGGAGAAAAAGCCCAAGTACTTTAGAGTAAGAATGAAAACAGAAGTATTACTTAAGCATATATATTTGTGCTGAGTCAGTATTTGCCATAATTCTTGAGCAACTAATAAAGCAATTAAATAAATAAAAGCAATTAAATTCCAGTTCCACAGATATGGGTAAATTCCAAAGTTACAGTTTACCTAGAAGTAGAAGAACAGTAAGAACGTCCATATCTTATTGTCCTTTCAGACTCCCAACGTATCCCAGAATAAGCAGCTCAAACCCAGGCAGGCTCGTTTACTCTGCAAAAATTTCCTTAAAAAAGTATGGCTAAAATTTGGTTCTCCTGAAACAGAAGGTACTTTCAGAGGAGTTATATAAGCAAAACACACAGGCTGATTCAGTGGCATGGAAACAACCTCACGCAAGAGAAACAGCAAACCCAAGTAGCCCACATTCATGTCTCAGAACCTGTCAGCTTCGCAGAACAAAAATCAGGATTGAATGTAAAATCCTGCCTCTCCAATCTGAGTGTGGAAAAAGTTTTAATGAAAAGTTATAAACAATTAAACTACCAAGTGTCCTAACACTTTGGGGAAAGGATTCATGTTTTACAGCTCTAGTCAGCTGGAGTGTCTTTAAACTTCTTCTGTCCACCTCTTTTGACCTTGTCTCCTATTCTGAAAGGATACAATGAAGCATTGTTCATTCTCTTTATTGCTGGAAATAGCCCAGCATATGCACCAGGAGTGTGTGTGGAAATATGTCACAAACTGCGGATCAGTAAGGCAACTGGCTTCAAATTCAAGAAGCCTCCCTCCAAATCTCTTATCCTGATGCCACATCTTCCCTCAAGTCCTCCCTCGTACTCAGAATGTCCCACTCATGGGTCACCTGCTCTTCTTCCAGCATTCAAACTGCAACAGAAATGCCACCTCCTCACAGAGCCTTCCCTGACAATGATGGATGACAATCATTTGTCTCCCACCATCCGGGTAAGGTGGTGAGATGGAGAGAGGTGACTGCAAACACAATTCCCACCTGGTGCCAATGTGTTCTCAGCTTCAAGGTTCCAGAAAGAAATGGAGTTGGGATCAGACTCCTTTTCAGAGCAGGTACAGATTCTTTCATCTATTGATATTCATGAAACACCACTGTGTAGCTGGCAGAACTGGTTCCTGGGGTCCAGCAGGAAACTGACATAGTCCCTGTGCCCAAAGAGCAAACATTCTTGGAGAACCAACAAATACCACATGGCACAATCAGTGAGGGTTGGAAGCAGGTTCAGGACATCCTGGTTGCACATCAAAGGAGCACCAGACCTAGGTGGGGGCTCATGGGAGGTTCCTGAGTAGAAGACGGTGGAGTGAACCACGTGCAGGAGAGGATGGGAGGGAAGTGAGGAGGAGAGCACTCCAGGCAGAGGGACTGGGAGGATGGGTGCCCAGAGAGGCTGGCATGAGGAGAGAGTGCTAAGCTTCTAAGTCATACTTGTGCCTGGTCACACAGGATTTCTACACACAGTCCTGCTAGCCAGGATGCTGAGTTTGGTCCTGGAATATAATTTTCCGAACCCTACAGCTCAGTGGTCACAAAATGGACACCTCCCAGAACCATGCCTCCACTCAGGCAGCTCAGCAACAGAAGACAAGCCAAGACACTCAGTATCTCCACTCTGGGAATCTAAGAACCCAAGAATAACCAGGCAGTTTAGGGATTTGTGCATAAAGCGAGAACATGCCACAAGGCCTAGTGAGTGCTTTTGCTCCTCAAAGTCAAAAAGAGCACACCCAGAACAATGCTTAGTGGTTCAAGATTCCTACTCACAACCATCCAACATTCGCACCAATAATAAAGAGAATCAGTTGCTTCAAATCTCATTGCTCATCTAGAAAACAAAGATTTGGGGGTTTACTTGTTTCCTCCCCAAAGGGCCTTCTACTTCGGAGTGAAGGCTCTACCCTCTCACCACCCAGTAATACCTGGCAGTACTCACAGATCTGCAGACTGAGGCTCACAAAGGCCAGCAGCGCGGCCAAAGCCAGCAGCAACAAGAAGCGACTGCGGAAAAGCATTATTCTTTATTCTATTTGCTCTTCATGGTTTCATTTCAGACCGGGAACTCATCCTGAGAATGAAGCAGAGGCAATAAACAGTGTTCAGAGGTGAAAACCCAAGTTTGTCAGCTGGAAATAATCCATTTAAGCCCAGTCCTCCCTCAAGGAACTATAAATCCACGTCAGAGAATAACAATGCTCTGTGGTTAATTTTTGTCCCCAGATAATCCTAGTGAAATGCTCCCTTGAAATGTATAAGCAGAAACCAGTTTGTGAATGCTTTATTTATCAGACAGCAACAGGAATGAGTTACTTCACAGACATGACCTTTCCAAGGAAAAACAAAGGAAGTTTCCTGAGCATGTTCAGCACGCCAGACGATAAGGTCTTTATGGGGTCTAACTCATGCTCACCCCCATTCCAACCTCTAACTTTGATGCTTTAACCTTTGCTAATGACCGTTTTGCTAAAATTACACTGGTCTTCTTTAATTTTGTTAACCTAAACATCAGACACTGCAAACTGTACCACAGTAATGCCTTTTAGGGACACAGCTGGAGTGTGCCAAAGTTCTATTTCTACATTAAGTAGACCTGTTTGTTAATTAAAACCTTCTCCCCATCCTGGATCACCCAACCTGTCATCTGAATCCATGGATCCTCCTTACACTACCAATTCTAATTTCCTCTGACTACATTAGAATAGAGTTGAAAGAACTTTAAAAAATGCTGAATGAGGCCTGAAGAAAAAAAAGGTAGAAAAAAGTAACAGTTGCCATAGATTTCATTCCAATCTTAGATATCAAGTTAATTTCCTAGTTCATGTTGGGGTTTGAAAGAGAACTTGAAAATCACACTCTCTTCAGAAAAGGTTCTTCACAACAAAAAGATTACAACATTAATTTCAACCTGACTTTAGCAACAGCATCTTTTCCTCCCTCAAACACAATCTCCTTCAGAGCCCTGACACACAAAATCAGATAAAACCGTATCTGCTGATGCGGTGAGGGTTGCACAGGTTTGTGAATAGACAAAAAAACTACTGAATTGTAGACTTTGGAAGAATTACATGGTATGTGAATTATATTTCAATAAAGCTGTTTTTTATTTGCTTGTTTGTTTTTAAGCAGATCTGCAGGGAATGAAGCAGGAGCCAGAAAATTCTTAGGTTCCTTGCTTTCCAGCCCCTCTATCCTGAAGGGGCATTTGATAACCTTTCCTTTAAGAGAATCTGTCAGACTTTCTATCAGAAGAGATAGATGAAAATACACTTGTACCTCACAATTGAGCATCTTATTAACAAACATATACCAACTTTACACATTCAAATGAGCAATGCTTCTGTCTCTGGTCACCACCCCTAACCTGGGGTCAGCGCCTACTGTTCGAAGATGATCTACAGCTCCTCCTGGGGACATTCCCCTCCTTGACCAGGAGGGGATGCACTAGCCTCACAAGTTCTCTGGCTGAGTTCTAGACCCCAAATAAACATTTTGTTTCCAAATTCAAATCTCCCATAGCCTTCACCTGGGAGTGTTTGAAACGACACACACACATCCTGTAGGCAGCTTGGCAGAATCCATACTTGGTGATGGGGTGACACCTTGGACTTCTGCACTGAACCCCTGAGATGGCTGAAGTCACAGAGACAGACAGGAGTCCATCTGACTGGCACTGATGGTATTATTCACTTCCATGACAAGGTGGTAAATTTGACAGGGCAAATCCTTGATGCTGACAAACTCCAAACCCAGAAATAAACTGTCAAGTTTGGGTGGCTCCAAGTCCCTAATACAGCCTTGTAAATTCTTTGCCTGAGCCTCTTAGTCTTGTATTCTACTCTCTTGTATCCTTGACCCTGGGGAGGATGTATCCTTGATAATGCTCATCTGCTGGTTCAACAGTAGACCCCCCACCCCCCATAGGAAAACAACTTAGGTCAAATCCAGTGACAACCTCTCTGTCCTCCACCCTGGACAGACTCTACTGCCCATTCTGGCTTTCCAAGCAGTAAGTGTAGAAGGTGATCATTTACTTTCAAACATTAGCCACAGTGTTTTCGGGTTTTGTTTTTTGTTTCTCAGATTAAATTAGC
This sequence comes from Solenodon paradoxus, assembly GCA_004363575.1. NCBI lineage: Eukaryota > Metazoa > Chordata > Mammalia > Eulipotyphla > Solenodontidae > Solenodon > Solenodon paradoxus. The sequence goes on from RJWH01004708.1 coordinate 8,646, forward strand.
TCCATATGTTTATAACTCAAGACCCAAGGAGCCCACTAATTAACATTTCAAAAAGTCATCAAGGACAGTTTCTTAAAATATTTCTCCCCGTCATCCACAAGCTAAACTAGATATAATACACTCTCATTAAAGAAAAAAAAAACTAAACAAAATAAAAAGAATTTCCAATGTAGGGTGTGCCCTTGTGGCTCTGGTAGCTGAGACACACACACTAGTGTGTGGACCATGTAAAGCCCTAGACCTGGGTTCAAGACCAGGGCAGGGTGAAAAGTCAAAATAAACAACTGAAAAAATAAAGATGCTTCTTCTCCTCTCTCCTTCCCTCTTCTCCCTTTCCTTCCTCCCTGTCTCCCAACCTTCCATGCTTCTTCCTCTTCTCCCTTCCTTTCTTAAAAAAAAAATCCCAATGTAACATTCAGTAAAGAATTCCTAACAATTCAAGTGTTTGGCTATCTCTGATTTAGCAGAGGGTAGATGCATTAAGGGAAAGGGCAGGGCAGTCAGATTTTCAGACTAACGGGACTGCTCACATATGCTCCAGGGAGTGTACCACCAGCTCCAACTAGCTTCAAGCCCTGGACGCATCATATAATTTTGGTTCTAAATGTCTCCAGGGTATTTACAGTGCCAGATTCTGTCCCCACAGAACAGCCTGGCAGGAAAGGAGATGAAGCTTTGTAGTTTGAGCTCTATGTCTGTGGTCTGCTTTTGTGCTAAAGGGCTGCAATCTCTCGATCTCTGGCGCCATGCTGTTGAGCCTCTTCAGCAGGGGCACAGTCAGGTCACTGTCCATCTGTGCATGGAGAATGGCGGCGGGCATTTCATTGACTTTCAAGATTTGCCCAGGATATTTGGCATCTCTTTTCAGGTGCTCTTGCATGAAGTTAAAGAGAGTTTCTACAGACAGATCCATCTCTTTGATTCGTATAATCAAATCATTCTGATCCAAAGCAATGGCCTTTGCACACTGATGGAGGTGATCTTGATCAGAGGCAGAACTGCGCCACCTGCTGAGAATCCAAGTTCTCCAATTTGGTATTTGTTGAAGTCTGGCAACTCATCAAACCTCTCAAAAATGGCTGGAAGGTGTGCCCTGGTGGAGCAGTGGTTGAGCACAGCCCACATACATTCCAAGGAGCTGAGTTTACATTCAAAGGCCAGGAGAACAACCAAGATGAACTAAATAAAATAAATAAAAATACTTCTCTTCCTGTCTGCCTACAAGAGCCTTCAATCCTGCCTGTATCTTTTTTTTAAAAAAAAGGTGGCTGGAAGATTGGAATCCCTTGCAACTTACTAACACCAGGATTGCTGCTAGTGTTCTGGGAGCCCTGAACTACAACCACAATACCAGCCATCCTGGCTCTGAGCTTAGCTGGAGAGGTCACTGAGGCGTTCAGGTTGCGGGGTAGGTTCTGGGCCTCAGAATTTACTCACTACCCATGCAGCTGTGAGAGCAGAGGAACAGAGGGCACGTGGTCACTGCTCTGGCAGTGGGGTAGCAGAGCCCCCAGGGACTGGGAAGGGGATGATACTGCTGGGGGATGGCAAGTGGTGAATGGGAGGCCCAAGGAGAGGAGGCAGAGGATATGCAAACTCAGCCATGCCTGTAGCCAGTCTACCGTTTTTAAAACACACCCCACTTGGGAGGAATATCTTGCTCTCTTTATCACCCTCATACCCAGGGCAGAAGCCCCTTGGTAGCCTCCAACCTTTGTTCTGCTTCTCAGGAACCAGAATCTTTTAACTACTTGAAACCACCCATTTCCTTAGCTTTCCATTCACTGAGCAAGGGGTGACCCAGCCACCATGTGCGGCCCCTGACATCACCTCATTTATGCTCTGCAGAAAAGGCACGTGCATTTCTAATACGCAGGCAGTACTCTACAACTCAGGTCACAAAGTTACTAAGTGGTGGTGATAAGATACGAAATGAGATCTCTGTGCCTCTGAGGTTCTTTTTTAAGCATGAGGGTGCCTCACAAGTGTCCATACAATGATTCTAGTTGTAGCCTGGAGATCAACACGGAACAAGTTAACTCTTGACCTGTGCCAGCTTCTCTAATACTCAAAGGTGACTGGCAGCTCCTGGCTAAATGGCTGGTGGGTTTCAGAACCCTCTTAGGTCATCCTTGATGGGATTTATTCTACTTTATCAATGGCCTCCTTATAAGGGAATCCTTACAATTTGTGTTGGTGGGGTAAGAGGGTGAGGATTAGATCACAGAAGGGGGACAAGGTTCAAAGTAAATGTCTCCTTTTGGGTATCCCTGGTACCCTAACAATAAATATCCTGGGGCTTTTCACCATGCCTCCTCATTCTTCTGAAACTAATGCCATCTTTGGAAAGTTTACATTTTTTATTCCATTTTACTGCATTTCCTTTACAACTTCAAGCATACCTGCCGGGCAGATGGCCTTTGGGGGTGTTCCAGAGTTCTACTGCTCTGAGGGTCTCCAGTCCTCACTGCCTAGGTACTTTTGCTGTGGACCACATCAGCGATGCAGTGCAGAGGGGCATAGTACTAGAGTCAGCCAGACCTTTGTCAGAACAAAGACTTGCTGACATGGGCTAAGTTACTCAACCTCTCCAAGACTCAGTTTCTGATCTGTAAATTAGAGTAATTACTTCTGAATGTGAGGACTAAATTAAAAGCTAAGTGTAATTCCCAGTGTATGGTAGGCATTTTGAAAGAAAATGGTTGTTACTAGCTCTATTACTTACTCTATCCATTCAGTTTGCAGCTTCTTGCCCCCTCCTAGGAATAGGAATAGAGTTTCTTAACCCATTTTTGGGTTCCTCCAGGTCCACCAGTACTAAGCTTTCACTTTTTCTTGTCCATGTCCCTTCCTCTGTAGTTCCAGCTCAAAGACTGCCTTCAGCCTCTCCCCTTAGGCCTGAGAAGCAGCCATGCTTGGTCCTGGGATATCACTCACCCTGATTCTGAGCCTGGCCCTGACTCTTGCTTCAGCCTCTGAGAGACCAGACCTACCTTTTGGTTGCTCTGTGTCTGGGTGTAGGAAGTGAAGGCCTTCCTTCCAGTGCTTGGCCGAATCTGGCCCTTCAAGCCTATCTGCCTCCAGCCCCTCGGGGGATTTCCCACCACACTATGGATGGATGAGGTCACTGCTGCTGCCTATGGTTTAACCCAACTCTACTATTTCATAGGGGATCAAGTACAATATGGTAGAGTTATTGCAGGTGGAAACAGTAGCTACTTGTTTTAACTCTCAGGCTTGTAGCAGGTAGGTTTGTTGCCTGATGGTCCCTCATGGCTCATATCTTTCTGGATCCACAGTCAAGTGTAGTCTCTCCCCAACTGACTTCAAGCTTGGACAAGGTTTCTGCTTTGGTCAATGGGACAAGAGCAAATGAGCTGCAAGCAGAGACTTGAAAAGTGCTTACACTGGGACCTGTTCTCCTCTGCTACTTCTGGAACAGTGAGAGCACCTCTGGAACAGTGAGACCACCATGTGAAGATACCCACACTAACCTTCTAGAAGATGAGGGAGAGACACAAGCAGCCGGTGGAGCTCTTCTAACAACTATCCTGCCAATCAGGTCACCAGAGCAAGGTCTCCTAGACCACCCATGCCAGCCACACCTCCAGATGGCTAAAGGAGTTATCCTATTACAGGCAAACATCACGGTTGCTGTTTTAAGTCACTCAGTCTGAGAGCTGGATACAAAGCAACCGATATAATACAGAGGAAATAAATGTCTTGCATCTTTTACCAGGAACTTCAAAGCCAGGGTCTATACTCCATAACCTCATGGGCTGGCACTACATACAAAGGTCCATCTTGTCTACATTTTTCAAAATGCAAAATGCTTTTTGGGAAAGGGGCTATATTTAGTTCTAAATTTAAAAAACTGAGAATCTGTTGGGTAAACCAGATGGCTGGGATCATGTGATTGCCTCGCTTCTTTTACTTCTTGGGATACTGCCACCTCTGTGTAGCTGGGGCTTTTCATTTGATGGTACAGGCTTAGATCTGGGAACACCCGCCTTTCCCCTGGAGAATCTGCATTCCTGTGCCTACCCCCTTCTGACTCTCCTCAGGCAGCCTCCAAATGCCAAAATCCAGGTAATAGTCAGTCTCATTACTAACACTTGTTCAAGGGGCCAGCCTGGTATGATCACAGTGATATGCACTCAGGGTGGAGGTAAGGTAGGAGGGGGACATACCAGTTCCAGAATAAATATGCATCATATTCTGGAGCCCATTTCCCTAGAAAACTGGAGATGCCAATCATGGTTTAGTCTTCACTTTTTTTTAATGGCTAAATAATGATACTATAATCTAAAATTCACATGAATCTGAAATTGTGTTTGCAGTTGAAGCTAGGACCCCAGTGTGTGCATATATGACTGTCCCTGTTCGAAGTGGGGATCTGGGTATATTTTCTGCCCTGGGTGCTTCTTTGCTAGGGACCTTTCTGCAGTGGAAGAAGCTGAAAGGAGCCTTGATGTGGTGGAAAGTGATGAGGCTCCAGAGACCAGCTGATCTGCATCAATTCCCTGTTCTGACTCTCATTTTCTTGTGTCCTCCTGACAACAGACTACAGTTTCAGGATCTAGACCTTTATCTAAAACTGATTATGAAAGAGCAGGATGGCCCTGAGGGGCCAATATAATACACAGAGCACTGACATAGAGTGGGTATGTGTTGTGTTTGACCTCCCCAGCTCTGGAGGAATCATACGGACCCTGAACCGTCATCTAAACGCAAAGATTCACCCTTTGCTTGAAGTGCTGTTTCTGCCCCCTACAGTGGTTCCTCTTCCAAATACTGGCTCCACCCTAATCTGGCAGGGCAGGAGCTACATCTGCTGCCCAAGTCTGGCTCTGCCTGCCTTTGAGTCTTGCTTGGGACTGACTCAGCTGTGGTGTCCCCACCTCAAGGTAAGTTTTCTAGCCTGGAACATATGTCTCTGTTTCTGCTGGGTTGAATCCTAAGAAGACAAAGATGAGCAGCTGGTGGGCTTGTCCTCTGTGCATCTCTGTGGCCCAGGCTCTGGCCCCATTCTCCAGAGTTCTCTTTCTCTTTCTCCAAACCTAGGGAGGAGGATCAGGCAGCCACTCAAGAAGTCAAGTGATCCTTGCATTCCTTCTGGCCATCTTCCCATATACTCCTTCCACAGGGTTCTATGCATGGAACTCTCTGGTCAGCTGCCACTCCTCCAGACATATTATCAGACTTGTCCAACTCAGGACAAATGACAGCCAGGTCTCTGGGCCCACTGCAGAAACCCAGCAGCCTGAACACTCACAGTCCAAAAAGTCGAGTCCACTGGAAGAGTCACTGTCACATTAGCAAAGTGAAATGCTCTGGGAGGAGGATCTACTCAGCACACTTTCCCCATCTCCTACTCCCCAAGCATCTCTCAAGTTCCATCACCTTCGATGGAAAAGATGCTCTAGGCTCAATATGACATCACAACCAAAGCTAATTTCTATGAATAATTCAGTGGAAATAACGGTTTTATGTTCTAAGCTGAACAGTTACTAGTCATTAGATGTCTACTGGGCACAGCTTTAGTGTTCTGAGCTTAAACCCACATGGTAAAAATATCTTAAATCCAGAAATAGAACTATTACTCTGCATTCCTAATGAGACAGCAAAAATAAAACAAACAGAAAACCTAGTCAACTTAATTCAATTTAATTCAACTTTACAACAGAAATGAACATGACAGAAATATTTTAGAATATAATTTTGAAAAAAGCACTAGTTCATAGGCAGTCCCCACTATATTAAGTTAAATATCATTTCGAATTTAGAGGAAAAGGATCATGTCTAAGGTATTTTTATAAGTGGCCATTTACCACAAGAGATTTCTAAAGTCCAAGCTCTGACTTGATTCTTTAGCTTATAAGAGCTGGAAATGTCATGTCTAGTGACTGGTCTCAGGGTCTCCTGAGAGGTATACAGAATTTAGGGTTTTAGGCATGACCACAATTACTTGAAAAAGAAATGTGCATTCCATTATCTCTCATTTGTGTATTTAAAATACCATTACCAGGAATAGAAAAAGATGCCTTAAATGTATTCTATACTTTGAAATTTTTTTTTTTTTTTTGGTGTTAATCATTTTGGTCTAAGTACATACAATATTATAATTTTTAAAAAAACCCTCAAGTCTGTAACTGTGAACTAAATATGAATCAAGCAAAAGTAAAACTTGTATCTTAATAGTTTTCTCTGCCCAAGGTCACCCAGGAGTGGAGTTTAATTATAAAATCAGAGATGCCTGACTAAGAATAAACTAACCTTAAAATCTAACAACTGACAGACGGACAGATTCCAAAAACTCTTGGAAACCCCAGATAGTGGGATAGACACCAAGAAGGCAGTGGTCTCCAGAAGTTATTCCAGGGATTTCCAGCTAATTTGCAGGCTTGGTTCTAAAGTATGCAACCAATTCATTCATTCATCCATCTATTCATTCATTCATCAATCAGTCAATTCAAAATAGCATCTTTCCCTAGAGCCAATATGTGGAGCACCATCCAAAATGCTGAGAACACAAGATACAGTTTCTGCCATTGTTAAACCTACAGCTAAAATGTGTGAAAGCATTTATGGGAGAAAATGATATGAGACTTAGGTTTTGTTTTCAAATATTCCAGGGGTTGAGAATAAATGAAACAGGATTGACAAACAGTGATAATTGTTGAAGCTGAGTGATAGATCTTTGAGGGGGCATACTGTCTCTGTTTTTATGTATATTTGAAGGTAAAATTTCTAAAAAGTTATATATTAGAAACTAAAGGAAGCTCCCAGTCTGGCCAGCAGAGCCACAGGTAATTCAGACCACTAGGCCACGTGAAACCAGTCCCATGGGAGGAGTAGAGTAGGAGAGAAAAAAGAGACCACCCTCTGGCCGGGAGAGTTCAGGTAGGTTTCCTGGAGGAGGCTCAGTCTTGCAAACACATTGGAGCTGGTGCATTTGTTACTGCATTTTAGGAAAAAAGAATGAACTAATGAAATAGCATTAAGGAGGGCTGTACTGCCTGTTGGGGGAAAAGTAGAAGGAGATGTTTTCATGGTAAGGAAGAGGAGTCAGAGAAGGGAGGTAGGTTAGTTCAGGCACCACACAACCCCTATACATAGTGTTTGCTGCACCTGCTGAAAGCTAGTTACCCAGGCACCACATAGGTACAAGGTCAGGGAGCTCTGGCCTTATCTGGGTCTGCCTTCCATGGGGAGAATTTGCCTATGGTCTGGCACACACACAGGAGGGTAGGCTGCAAGGGTCTCTCAATCCCCCTTGCCCAAGTCAACTTACCCACTGACCCCAAGGAGTCCCATTGCTAAAGGGGGTCCATAAAATGCACCCACAGATGCCCACCATCCCTGGAGTTCCCTCTTGGCACAAAACCCCTGAATTCTAGGTGGGAAAAAGAGTAGGAGTCTGAGATCCCAGAAGCCATGCCTCCAAGCAGGGCCTGCTTGAGAGACAGGCCTCCTTCCTGGTCTGTCCTCATTCCCTAAAACCACGGTTCTGTCTCTTACCAGCACCAGCCTCCTTTGGGGATATGGGTAGGAGCAGGCCCTAAGACCTCCTGGTTCTTCACAGCAGGAGCAGTACCTTACAAGAAGGATGCTTAACAGCTCTGCTGTGCCTGTCCCTGGCCCTCCTGCATTTAATCCCATAACTAACTAACCCAGGGCTCCTCTCTTACTTAGGTAAGTTCTCTCCTGAAAAATAGCCTGCCTTCTACTCTGGGAGGGTGAGGGATGAGATAACCCATCACAACATCATGCCCAGATGTGACACAAAGTGACAAGAGCCACCTTTTGACTGGCAGGGTTGGGGGCTGGGTTAATCATTGCTATAACCTGACTACCCTGGATAAGGGTAGCACAGGTCACTGTTCTTCTGCTCACTTTCTGGGCTCACTATGATCTGGACACACCAAACATATGCCACCTCACATCCCAGTCCTTCCCACAATTTGCAATTAAACGCCTAGGTTCTGGGGTCAGTTGGCTAGGTGTAGAGCCCTTCTCCAATCTGGACTGAGCCACAGTTTCCCCATCTATGAAATGGAAACCATTACAGGGTCTGACTCAAGAGGTTGTGTAAGGGCTAATGGGGTTAGTCCATGAAAAGGACACGGCACTCACTGTACCTGGTTCCTAGTAAGTATTCAGCAACTCTTTCAAGTGACTATCTTTATGTTTTTAAAACCCACCATTCTCATGGGCAGTTCTCAGCTTGCTCTCTCCTTATCTCTGCCCCCACCCCCAACCCAAATATGAAATGCCCATGGGACCCTGTCAGAGAAAGTCAGCATCTGAAGGGGTTTCAAATATCTGGTATAAGTCCTCATTTGGCCAAAAGATAAGCCAGGATAGGCAGAACTATCATGAGGCTCAAGGCTGCTCAGGGAGCGTGACACGGAGTGGTTCAAACAATTGCTTCACAATCAGAGCATGGTCCCCCTGGCATTCTTCACTTTAGAGGACTCACTATGTAGCAGACACTTCTATCCCCCAATGTACATTTTCCATTTCTTACTAATGGAATCCTCCAGGTTTTATCTGGATACCTGGCTACTCAGAGATAATATTTCCCAGCTGCTCCTAGAACTAGTGGTTGTCATGTGATAAAATTCTGGCCAATTACTGGAAGCATTATGCACAATTCTGTGTCAGAAGGAGGCCACTTGCCTTCAGAACTGGCCACTCCTAACTTCTTTCTTCACCCCTTCCTATGCTCTGAAGCACTGGCATGGTGGTGAGCCAGCTTCCACCAGACACATGGAGACATCTGAGTAGAAGACACAGAAATACCTCACCTTGATGACCCCGTGGGACAGGCCACCTGCCTCCTGGACCACCAACCAGCTCAAATTGTTTGGGGAGAGAAAAATCAATCTCACAGTACTTTAAAGTCACTGCCATTTCACTTCTATTAAAGCAGCCAACCGATAACCTAACCAGAATGTGCCATTAGCACTAAAGAACACTGGTCCTCTTTATGGGCTCCCTCTGTAGGGTGTGATGAAGAGGCATACTCACTCACGATGATTTGCATGAGGCAGAAAAATCTCATCCTTGACCAGGCTGAGGATACTAGACAGGTTATACAGGAAGCCTGGTCATTGTGATATTTTATTTTGGAGTTTTATTTTTTGCTTCACCTTAAATAATGCATGAATCTATGAAAATAGCTTAGCTTAGTTAATGTCTTAACAGAAAACTCTGGCAAAAGGGACTCATCACTATTCTCACACGAGCTAGTGTTAGAAAGTACAGTTACAACATTAGTTAATTCAGGAACTTAAAGGCATTTTCACGAAGCCAGGATCTTTCCATCTATGGGCTCTCTGCTGTCCTTTGTGTCCTGGCCTGAGTATGGTTTCCCTCAAGATGGAAGCCACCCTTTCAGGCATCACAGCCACTGTGGGTAATAGGCAAAAGCCAAAGGCATAATCCTGTACCTTTCTGCTTGAAGCAAAGAAGCCTTCCCCAGAAACCCTCGCATGAACTTCCCCTAATGTCTAACTGCCAAAACTGTGTTACACACACCCATGCCTAATCAAAACTACAGGCACCAGGAATGGATCAAATGATTGGGTGAAACCAATCAGAAGGCCCACCCAGGAAGGGAGCAGGTAGAGTCAGGAGCAAAATCAGTTCTGCTAGAACAAGAGAGGGATGTCTGCAACAGTCTACTATTGATGAAGATTTGACACACATAAGGAGTCTACAAAACTATTCTCAGATCCAGCCATCTGATAATATCAGTTCTTTTCAAATCTAGCAAAGCAGAGTCATAATTATGTTTAAAACCACCAGAGCTGGTTTGCACAAGCAGAATTCAGCAGTGACGAGCAGCACAGTAACCTTGAGTCTTAGTGACCTAACATTTCTACCCACATGACCTTTCTGCCCATATTTTAGCTGTGTTTAAAAAGGCAGCATGAATTATTTATCTATCTTTTTTTTCCCAAAACAGGATTTGAGACAGATAATCTGCAGGTTCAGTATTTTTAAATCCTTAAACTGTTAAAGTGGTATTTTTTTCTTCTTTTATAAATTCCATGTTCCTACCACTTTCTCCCTTGAGGTCTTTTCCAGCTCCAGGAAGGATAAACTTATCAAGGCAGCATTTTTTTTTTTCTGACATTTGGAGAGATGTTTGTGTTCCATCTAAGGTGGCTGCTTTGCTCTTAAGTTTTAAAAGCAGCTACATTTGAAACTGACATTTTTATGTTTAGAATGTCAAGAGCAACTCTACCTCAACAACAAAGAACACACAGTAGGAATGATTTGCCACCACAAAGCCACTTAGAAAACAGCTGATTCTTGTTATTTTGTTAGCAAACTGATGAAAATTTCCTTAAACTATCCAGGATCTGGAAAGAACAAAGGTTAGTACGCTCAAACCCTATCATTTTACCGAAGAAGACCTAAAGAAGTGACGATTTATTAAGGGTGATCTTTAATTGAGTGGAAATGAAGGTTTACATCTTTTGATTCCCAGAATGAACATTTTCCCACTGTTTAAAGGGTCTCTTCCTCATATCCTGAGAGAAACAGGAAGTGGGACTAGATAGCTATTCAGTTTCTTTCCAAGGCTATATTTTGTGATTTTATTCAACAGTGCTCTGTTTTTGCTTTATTTGTCTCTATATATGCAAAGGAGCCAAAAAAAAAAAAGGAGTTTTGATATCTTGCTTGGAGGTCTAAATCAGTTTCTGGGTCTGAAGGATTCCTAGAGGCCACCTACGTAAGCCTCTCCACAGCAACCTCCTGCAGGTGGCTGCCCAAATGGCTCATTTTGTACTAACACAGAAGCTGCCAGCCTCCTATTGATACCTCTAGAGGTTTTCTAAAAGATTTTAAGGGTATTTAGCTCCTGCCCACCCATACTGGCAGTGGTAATGAACTTCAGAGGCCTGGGGCCTCATGTCTAATCATGATGGAGCAGGAAATGGCTGGAACTGACACAGGGCTTTGTCAGAGCTCTGTGGGTGAGTGAGCTCCAGGCTTGAAAAAGGCCTCATTGAGCGAAACACCTTGATTTACCTAGGCATGAATGCGCCCAATCACGTGTCTGTCCAGAGCAAAACCCTGAGCAGTTTGTGCAGTACTGTTAACACAGAAAGTGCAGGTTTCAGAAAGCATCAGTGAGTTTGGCGCCTCACGTTAGGTGTGATTGAGCCACCTGGGGAAGCTGTGACTCTCAGCTCCATGTAAGTTATTTGTTTTGTGCTTAAAATTTTGACTTTCACTACTTGAACTTTTACTGCACACCACCTGTTTTTCCACTGTTACACCCCTACCTATTTAGTCCTCTTAGAAAATCCTAGCTTTTTTTTTTTTTTTTTGCTGAGGAAGAAGCATTTGTTTGTTTTCTTTGTTCATTTTTAGTCTACCACGCCCCCACTCCTGCCCCCCACCGCCTCCTGCCCCTCAGCCCCAGGTCTCCAACCTGGGTCTGTAAGCCCAGGGCTCACACCCCAGTGCATCTCAGCTGCCTGGGCCACTAGGGTGTGGCATTTTAAACATTTTTTTTTATCAGACTTTTGTTTTATATTAAGAGTTTTGAAAATTCTTTCTATAGTATAGATTAGTCTTTTGTTGGAATGTGATTTGCAAATATTTTCTCTCAGTATGTCATCTGCCTTTTCATCCTCTTAACATGGTATTTCACAGAATAAAAGCTTTTCAGTCAGGTTCAAAAGGTCAAGTTTTCCTTTTATGGTCATGTTTTTAGTATCAAGTCTAAGAAATCTTATTCCAGAATTTTGAAGATTTCTCCTATTCTTTTTACTTTCTTGTAGCACCATTTGTTGAAAAGTCTATCTCTCCTTGGCTGGATTGTTTTTGCATCTTTAAAAAAAGCAGCATGACATTTACATGGATCTATTTCTAGGTTTTCTGTTCTGTTTCATGGAACTATATATGTCTATTCCTTGCTGTTCTTGTATTTTTGCTTCCAACATTTAAAATAAGAGATGAAAACTGCATTTTGATTGTCTCCAAGTCTTATATTCAAGTCTTTAATTCATTTAGAGTTGACTTTTGTGTATAGTGCAAAAGAGTGGTGCCGTGTCATTTTTTTTTGCATGTGGCTGTCCAAAAAGTTTTCCCAACACTATTTATTGAAGACAATGTTCTTCCCCCATTTTATATTTTTAGTTATTTTATCATAAATTAACTGACCATATATGTGTGAGTTTAATTCTGAACTCTATTCTGTTCCATGGATCTATGCATGTGTCTGTTTTGATGCCAATACTATACTGCTGTTGTTTAAATACTTAGTGAGATAACTTTGACTTACAAAATATGTCTATAGTGCAGATTCATCATGCATCAAATGTATGGTAGTATTCCACACACTCCACCAAATTACTGAAAGTCCTCCACCACTGTCCATTGGACACCCTGCCCCAGCGCTTGTCCCCATTCCTCAACCCCTTTCCCTAATGGTAATCTTATTGCTAATGTCCAAGGACTGGTTATTTTTAGTCTGTCCTTTGCTTTGTTTCTTTATATTCCACATGAGTGAGATTATTCTATATTTTTCTTTCTTCTTCTGACTTATTCCATTTAACATAATCCCTTCTATAGTTCCATCCATGTTGTTACAAATGTCAGAATTTCACCAATTTAGAGCTGTGTAGTATTCCACTACAGATATAACCACATCTTCTTTATTCACCTGACAATGGGCCTTAGGTAGCTTCTAGTTCTTGGCTATTGCAAATAATGCTGCAATAAATTTGCAATGTATCATTGTTTTGATTACCATAGTTTTGTAATATAGTTTGAAATCAGGGACTAGGATGCCTCTAACTGTGTTCTCAAGATTGCTTCAGCTGTTTAGGGCCTTGTGTGCTTCCATACAAATCTTAGGATTGTTTTTTTCTATTTCTGAGAAAAATGCCACTGAAATTTTAATAGGAATCACCTTGGCTCTATGGATAGCTTTGGTTAGTATGGACAGTTTAACAATATTAATTCTTCCAATGAGCCTGGAATAGCTTTCCATTTATTTGTATCTTATTACATTTCTTTCATCAATGTCTACAATTTGCAGTGTACAGAAAACTCCTGTTAAATTTATTCCTACATATTTTGTTCTTTGTGATGCAATTGTAAAAGGGATAGTTTGCTCAATTTCTCTTTCTGAGAGTCCCTTATTAGTGTAGAGTAACACAACAGTTTTTGTATATTGATTTTGTAATGTTTGTCAGGTGAATAACTTAATAAATGGATGGACAAATGAACAGAGAAGAGGCTCACTAAAGCCACAGTAATCTATCTACTCTGTCTCTCCCTCACAAGCCTGCTGCCTCTTCTCTGTCCAATCTTGCTGACTCCAGATCTTCTCTCCGTTCCCAGTTCAAAGATCACTGCCTCAGGTAGGTTGCCCTTGAACTGTTCTGTCTAGATCAGTCTCCTCTCTGACACATTCAAGTCACCATGTATTTCTCCTTCAAAATACTTCTCTGGACTCTCATTATGTAAGCAAATAACCAAAGGAAATTCCTGGTTTATTGGCTGTTACCATAAGCCACCTTGCAGTAGAGATGATGTCTGTTTATTCCTAAGTATGTCCCCATTGCTGGACAAAGTCTGGCACAGGCTGGTTGACAACATGTTGGGACATTTCTAGAGACTGGCAACACACGGCTCATCTACTTTTACTGTAACATTTCTGACATGAAATGTGTGTGTGTATGTGTGTGTGTGTGTTTCTCGTATCAACCAATTTTCTAATTCTTTCCAAACTAGTTGGGTATCCTACAATTCAATTCTGATACTGACTACCCAGGGTTAGTGTCAGACGGTACAGATTTAAGGGCTCAGTACCAAAGACCTCAGATGCCATTTGTAAATATCAGGTCCCCAGGTTACCTATTTCTGTCCAAAGTCAGGGGAGGTGTCCTCACAGCCACATCCCTTTCAGTTTAAATTATTTTCAAGAACAATTCACAACACTTAATTATTACCACAGATTTATTACAGAGAATGCATCTTAGGAACAATCAAATGGCAGAAATGTCAGGGAAAAGTATGGGCAAGCATCCAGGTTCTCTCCAGGCAAGCCATGTTCCTATAACCTCCATGTGCTCCCCACCTGAAAGACTCAACCCCATTTTTAGAGGTTTTTACAGAGGTTTCATTAGGCAGACATGATTGATTAAACCACTGGCCTTTGATGAGGGAACTCAACCTCCAGCCCTATTGACCTCCCCGGAGGTTAGGGACTGGGGCTGCCAGATCCCATCCTCTAATCGTGCCTTGGTCTACTGGCAACAAGACCCCATGCTAAAGCTATCTGGGGGATCCCAGTCATCTCACTAGTATACAAAAGACAAGAAGCACTCTGGAGAGTCCAGAGTTTTAAGAGCTGTTTGCCAGTAGACCAAATATTCATTTTTAAAAATAGAATCTGATAATTCTATAAATACTGAACTGGAATTGGCCTCTAGCTAGTGTGTCCTCCACCAGGCTGTCTAAATCCAATCATACCTGTCATCCTCCCTCCAGCCTCCCTCACTCATGGAGCCCAAGAGGTTGCATGTCTTCTTCAGGCTGACACAACAGCCAGGAGAAGAGCTAGAGTTTAAAGCCAGCTCTCACAACGTGCCAGTTCAATACTATTTCCATGGCACCACACTGCCACCTGGATGTTTCCACTGATGTCAAATGCTCTGGAAGCATCATAACTGGTTCATTCAAACAACAATGCTGGCCACTTTTTATAATGGAGCATAGAGAACTGGTGAATTCTCAGCAACATCTGTATGTAACAACTCCCTGCCAAACACAAAAGGGGTGAGCCTCTGAATTGGCAAACTTCTAATTCATATTTTATTTTATTTTGTATTTATATTTATTTATTCAAAGGAAAGATGTAGGCAGGAATGAAGGCAAGTAGGCAAGCAGGCAGGAAAAGAAAGAAGAAGCATTCCTCATTTATTTTTACTTTTAGTTACTTTTATTTTGTTTCAGTTGGTTGCTTCCCTGTCCCTGGGACATGAACCCTGGTCCTTGGGATGTATGGTGGACTGCGCTCAGCCAGAGGCAGCATACCTAACCTCTACTTCACCAGGGTGCAACTCTACTTAAGATTTTAATTTCGTTTCTGTCTACAGACAGACTTTGATAGTTCTCTGCAGAGGGCATTCCTGTTGAGTGCCTTTTCTATTATTTGTCATTCCTGAGGTCTTGGAAATTAAGGACATAAATAAACTAAAATAAAGAACAATCCAGATGACTGGCAATACTTCGGTAAGACAGTAACACTGAGCAACTGAGCTTCTGAAAACAATGCAATGCCAGGGAAAACAAAATATGAAAATGTTAATGTGACTTAATATGAAAAAAGGAAAGGTACAGAACAATGCTCTGTAACACTACATTTTTAAGAATGTGTATATGTATATGCAATTTAAAAATAGCAAGGCATTTGTCACCCTTCAGATTGGCAAAGTGTAAAAGGTCATTCCTTTCTTCTTATTGTCTCAATAGGGACAAATTCTTGAAAGTGCTAACTGGAGTGGAATTTGTAAAGAGCATAAAACTCAATATCAGAAAAACAGGCAATCTGATCAAAAAATGGGAAGAGGAAGTGAAGAGACATCTTCCTGAAAAGGATGTACAGATGGTCAGCAGGCACACGAAAAGATGTTCCTACATGCTAGCTATCAGGAAAATGCAAATCAAAACAGCAATGAGATATCACCTTACACCTGAGAGACTGGCTATCACCCAGAAGTCTGGAAACAAGAAATGTTGTCAAGGATAATGAGGAAAGGGATGGAATCCTGTCATCTGAATCAACATGGATGGGTCTAGAGGGGATTATGCTAAGTGAAATAAATCTAAAAAGTAAAGATACCTGGTAATCTGGTCATAGGTGGAATGTGACTAGACAAAACAAAGAACAGCCATAACAAAACCAACCTTTGGACACTTGCATAGAATTGAGGTTACCAAGGGAATGAGAGAGTTGGGGATGGGGAGAGCAGTGGAAGAGCCCACTGGACAATGGTGAAAAAACACTTGATGATTTGGTGTAGGGCAGGGTGTGTTAACATATATCTGAGGAATGAGGAAACTGCACATGTGGAAAACCTACAATGAGTTTATTTTAATTTGTAAAAGAAAGTTACTGCAATAAAATACTAAAAAAGTTGAAAAAAAACCCAAAACACCTCAGTGCATTACAGAACCTGATGCATGAGAAAAATAAGTACATAGTTTACTAGGAGGGGCCCTGTACCCACTCAGCAGAAACCCCACCACACTGCCTATCCTCATGTTCTAGGAACACCTTTAGGAAAGGTACAGTTCCAGACAAACTGAAGCTGTGGGTGCTGAGGGTTCTCTCTGTACTGGATGATTAGAGGCAGAAACTGATTAAACTAAAAGGGTAGGGAGGATGTCGGCAGGCACACTTGATGTGAGCAGGAATTTCAAGGTTAAATGCAGGTACAGTACTACAGAGGCAGGGCCAAGTCTTAGTGCCTGGCCTGTTGACAGGCTTTGTGCAGTGATTCCTCACTGAGCAGGATGAATGATGGCTGGGGTCAAAGTAGGTTCCCTAGAAGCAGGGAGCCATAGAAGGTTCTGAGCACAGGCATGACAGATGAAGGCAACATTAGAGAAATGTCACTCTCTAGCTATTGATGGATATAGTCACTGCTGTATAACCATCCCGCTCTTGAATTACAGCCAGGCACTTACAGCCAGGAACTGGCAGCCAGAAGAGAGACAACCACATTTGAGGCCCTGGTTAAATAACTGACAGGTTTTGTGTTGCATTTGGTCAGAATATCAGGAAAAGCAGGCTATAGGCCTTCCAACCATGCTATCCTAGAAGTACTGACATTCCAAGGGCAATGGGTCTAGGGTTTCCAAGTCTCAGTCCAGGCCTTTTACTCCACTATCTACTAACTGTGGCACCTCAGGCAAGTTTCTTAATCTTTCCAAACTGCAGTTTCCTTACTTGTAAATGGTAACTCAATTATTTATTCAACAAATATTTACTCAGCAGCTGCTATATATGCCAAGTACAATTGGATGATCAAATCAACCCAAAATCCCTATCTTGTGGAGCATGAATATATAGCAAAATATAAACCTACATACTTTGTGAAATTGTGGAGGGGATCAGATATTTCCTAGAAAGCACGTAAATGGCAATGATCCTTCTCATTGTATTGTTATGCACGTACCCTACAGTCCTTGGCATGGAAGGCACAGAACTGATCTCAGATTACGTTTGGATTCAGACCTGGATACCAGCGCCACATATTCAGCTGGGCTTATTCTCGCATGAGGATAACTCTCTCTGCACCCCACTCCCAGGACTGTTCCTTGTTAATAAACGGGGTTGAAAAAAATCATGCTGGGGTCACTCATTATATGAAGACAGATGAAAGCTCTGCCAAACCCTGGCTCAGCCCTCATTTACTGGGGAGACCAAAAGTAAAACTGCCCATGGACATGAACCTCTAACGGACTGCACTGCAACGACTAATGGGACCATAGAGATGACCCACTCTCTCCAATCAACTTGGCCCCTGGCAAGGTGAGTCCTCACTTAGTGGATTTCAGTTTTAAATGTGCATTTCAGTGTGCTCATGGGTTATGTGACAGGCGCAACCAGAGTATATTCTAAGCCAGATGGTCAGAGAATTGGTGTGAGTTGAAAGGAGGAAAAAAAAGTGTAAGCCAACTTGAGAACCTCATCCTTGGAGCTCCAAGAAATTGCTCCATTAAAAATCTAGCTGGCACATTACTCGACATGTAATGACAGCTTTTGCTTTCCTCACTAACTACATGCTGGTGTTCTGTGCTAGCCTCTATTTTTATAAACTGAGTAATGCCTGGGCAAAGGACCAGATGAGAACTGAAGACAGAGGGACAGGGTATAAGATGTGATGGCACAGCAATGGGGCTCATATCCTAGTCACCCTCCAACAGCAAACCCTCCAGAGCAGTCTGGAGAGCAGCCAAGCCCTCCTCAGCTTCTGGGTCACCCTCCTCTGCAGCCTCATGCCCTTTCATCACTTAGACCCTGAACTCCCTGGGGGCTGGAACCTTACCTTCCTTCTTCACTACGGTAACTTCTGGACTCAGAGCACAGCAGTGTTATGTGGGTGAATGACTATACTGCCCCAACCCAACTTTGACTCAGTGGAGTCCCAACACTACCCCCAACCGGCCCCACCACTGCCGACCTGCATGCCCCTTTTCTCATAGCTCATTGTCAGTGCCCATTTTACCTTTTTGGCCCAGATGCTTTCATGACCTGGTTAACTCCTGCCCAACCTTAAACTCAGCTCAAATTCCACCTCCTCCTGAAAGCCTTCCCTGACTCCAAGTCTGAGTTAGGTCCCCCAATAGGCTCACAATAGGCTCCCTACATCCCTTTCCCAGGGATGGTTTGTTGTAGAGCTGAATAAGCAGTAGGTACTTAGGAGGTAGATGTAGGAGGGAGGGAGGAAAGAGGGCCACCACGAAAGTGCTGTGGATGAAAACATACCTGTCACAGAAACCTGAAAAAGAACAAAGTTCTAAAACCCAATAAATCATTCTTTGATGTTTACAAAGAAACACTAGCAGGAAGTGGTGGGAAAATACTTCTCGGTAGATTCAAGTGGGAAGTAGAAGTCACTCTTTGCTGTGTCCTCTCTTCCCCAGTGGCTGTGGGCTGGGGTAGGGACTGGAAAGGAAGAAAAACTTTGGAAGACTAGGGCTGGGCACTTGAAAGGCTCACAGCATCCTCTGGCCTTGGAGAGCTGAAGGTCATTTCATTTACCTCCAACCGCAGAGAGGGATCAACTAGGACTGATTCCCAAAAAGCTGTTAAGAACATGCCCTGGTTCAGGAAAGGATAATGAGGACTTCCCATTATCCTCCTGTGTTAATTGGGCCAGTTCCCAAAGGTAGTAACAGAAGCAGGGATTTGATCTGGGAATATAGACTATTTTTGGCTGAAGCCTTCTTAGCACACTATTTCCTTCTAAGAGAGACACCCTAAGTTGCCCCTCAATAGTTACTCCTTTTTCCTTGCTAAGATAATTCTGATTTTAGCAGGGGGGAATAGTGTGGCAGATTGTAGCTTCTGCCAAAGCACATGACTGGACCACATTTCCCAGCTAGCCTTGTAGGAAGTGTGACCATGTGACTGAGCTCTGGCCACTGGAGGTAATTTATCACTTCCAAGTCTGCTCCACAAAATCTGCCCAACACCACCCTCCAGAGTCCTTCCTCTTCCCCAGTTGATGTAAATGAGCATGGCAGCCCTAAGAGCTCAGGTCCCTGAATCATCTCTTGGAGGAGAAACTCCCCACTGATCAAAATTAGTTATTTTGGACATGATGTGATCAAAAGTAAATGTCTACCATATTTAAGTTGTTAAATATATTTGGTTTGTTTCAGCAGTGAGCCCACCTGACTATTCTAGGCACTGAGGGACCTTGCTAAATACCCTTTTAACTGAAAGTGGTCATGTGACACAATTCTGCCATGAAATGTCAGGGGATGGTGTGTCCTGGTGAAGTAATGGTTGGGCGCAATCCACATAAATCCCAAGGTCCCAGGTTCATATCCTAGGGTGGAGGAGGGGTGGAGGTAAGGTGGGGTGAGGGACACGGAACAACCAACAAATAAATACAAATAAATAAAATAAAATAAATACAAATAAATAAAAATAAAGTTTCTTCCTTCTCTTTCTTCCTGCCTGCCTTCCTACATTCCTGCCTGAAACCTTACCTTTAAAAAAAAAAAAAAAGTCAGGGGAAGTCTACTAGGTGTCTGGGGGAAAATGTCTGCTTTTCTGAAAAAAAGTGCCAACATAATTGGCGCCTCATTCTTGCAGTAATTATTTGGCCATTGTGAAAATAGAGACCAAGATAATAACAAAAGTGTCAGTGCAGATAGATATCTGCTAGTGAAGACAATGCCAGTAACAACCAACTTTCAGACATTAGTTATGTGAGAAAAATAAACCATTATTTGCTTAAGCCACTAAGGTAGGGCTTTCCGCTACTTGTAGCCAGTCACTATCCTAACTGCTTTGCAACCACTCATCCATTCATTCACCCAACCTTTGAGATCAATTTCATGCCAATCCTGTGCTAAGAGTCAAAGCTTCAGAGATGAGTTAGGTATGGTACCTACCCTCTAGGAGACCTCAGTCAGGAGCAGATGATTCCATGCAATGGGAATAGATGCTGTGAAGACACATGAAATCCCAGGGCAGTGTAAGCATGAGGCAGTGGCCAGGCACTGAGGCAAGAATTCCCAACTACCTTTCTGACATTCAGCACACAGAGCAAGCACTTCTCAAGCTAAAGTGCAAGTAAAATAGAATGTGCTATGCTCAACCAAGCCAACTGCAATTATTTACTGTATTTATTAGAGTTAAACACAATCAACGTGACTCTTTCAAGATAATAAGCAGTCATTACAGTGAGATACCCAAGAGAAGAAAATATAAAATCACATGCTGCTAACTTAGAAATGCTAGACATTACGTGAAATATGAGGTAGGCTTGCTCCTTACCTGCTATTGTTAGCCATGTCATATACTTTCTTTCGCAAAGACAGTTATTTTTCACCTTGGAAACAGAGCCACCTGGGCACCCAAATCAACTATTCATGCCATGACCTCTGACCATCAATATCCAAGCTTTGATTTTTACAGGGCTGTGTTTCCATTAGGAACCGTGATGGAGACAGACAAATTGGCGACAAAAGATGAACCCATCTGGGAAATCAAGAGGCAACCAAGGCCAGAGAAGTTAGAGCTCCTGAGGAGACACTTGAAAATGAGAAAAAAGGTTTTCCTCTTTTTAACTCAATTCTTACCTATACACAAATAAATGGCTTGAAAAAAAAATATGCATTAGTTACCATTTTTTTATTTTCCAAGTGTGAGGCAAACATAAAAATAAAAGACAAATACTCATCAACTTTAAATTCCAATCGTTAAAAAAAGTGTAAAAAATAAGCAGGGTCCCCTTTCACTGGGCTGCTGATCAGAGTTCCAGTCTGAATGCCAACTTGTCAATGTGATGTATTCCAGGTTAGCACAGGGGCTGTGCGAATCACGGAAACAGAAAAGCACTCAAACTGTGGAGCGACAATCACAGGTTTCTCTCAGCCCATTACTGGAGCCTCCTGAGCTGGCTCTGTGATGGCAGGTGCAAACTGTGTGGTACTCTATGTTGGGGTCTTTTTGTAGGACACCCTCCAAAAAGCCCATGAGAGTGAGGTTTATGGGGGACAGACCTCCCTTTCTAAGACCAGCTATTAAACCCACGCCTATCAACAGTTTCATAGAGCGCTACCAGTCAGGAAGTCTCACTCTGGCAGACACAGGAAACACGATAATCTGGCCTCCTGCCTTGGTCTGGTCGCACCCTCAGGAGCAGTTGTGCCCTCTAGCACACGGAGAACTGGGTCTCTGAAGGTATTGTGAACTTCCAGGGCAGCGCAAGAGCCAGTCCAAACAGTGGTATGGGCAGTATGCAATCAACCAAGACCAAAAATAGTTCTGACAAGCTAGATGAGCAAATATTTAAGGTAATGTTCTCTTGTCATACTTCCCACTAGCAAACTGTGGCCAAGGGTGATCATTAAAATATTAAGGATCAGTATGTGTCAGACCAATTATATGAGAGCGCCTGCCTTAAATAGTAAGGCCACATCTCATACCAGTGTATTCCAGCTGAAGATAACCAGTTCCTCCCAGCCCCAACCACAGCCAACCCTTCTCTCTTGGCCATAAGAGCCAGGTGAGTACCTGGGAGAGGTCCATGTCCTTCGTTGTGAACTTAAGTATAATATCCTTTACTCCATGAAGACAGACTAGTCTGTCTTTTCTAGTATTCTTTCTCCATCATCTCAGGGCTTGTTTGGCACAAAACCATTTTTAAGGATTCAAAGAATAGTAATGCGTGCCCTGGTAGCTTAGTGGATAAGAACACTGAATGCAGTCCACAGACATCCTAAGGACCCAGGTTAGTGACCCAGGATCAAGGGGAACAATTTAAGATGAACAACTAAATAAAGTGCTTCTTCCTCCTCTCTCTTCCTGCCTACCTCTGATCAGAAGGAAGGAAGGAAGGACGAAAAGAAGGAAGGAAGGGAGGGAGGGAGCAGTAATACCAGCCAATGTTATTTTAAGCACATACTATGTGCTAGGCACTGTTGTAAGTCCTTGTCATGTACTATCTCACTGCAGCTTCACAATAGTCTGAGTTTCTGCAGCTGTCACACCAACAAGTAATTCAACTCAATTTGGCTCAGTTCAAGTGTTAACTTACATACCCCAAATAACGTCAGAGTATGCAGGTTCAGGGTTCATTCTCCACAATTCCCCTTCACTTCAGACACCAGATGCAAGCCCAGGCAGTTACCTGAGCTTCTGATCAACCCACTACAGATTGGAGGTTCCCCTGAACCTGCCTCAGACTGCCTCATGACAGTTCCAAGCTTAAGCCATTACTAATTTACTATAAATCAGAGGGTCCTAGCACACCCTCCCCCGGTTTGATTAATTTGCTAGAACAGCTCACAGAAGTCAGGAAACCCATTTTACTCATTAGATTGTCAATTTATTACAAAGATTACAACTGAGGAACAGCCAGGTGAAGAGATGCATAGGTGAGGTGTGGGCAAAGGGCACAGTTGTCATGCCCTCTCCAGGTTCCACTCTTCCCAAATTTCCAAATGTCCACCACCCAGCTCTCTGAAGCCTCTTCCTCTTGGGTTTTTCTGGAGGCTTCATTACATAGGCATGATTAATTAACTCACTGCCCATTGGCAATTGAACTCCAGGATGTATCCCCTTCCCTGAGGTCTGGGGGTGGGACAGAAAGATTTAACCCTCTAATCACTTGGTAGTTTCTCTTGCCAATTAACCCCAAAAGTCACCTCATTAGCATAACCAAAGACACCTTTGTTATCCTCAGTACGAAATTCCAAAATCTTTGGGAGATGTGAGCCTGGAACTGGATGAAGACCAAATATGTATGAGAAATATTATGAATGACAAAAATATGCATTTTCTTATAATTAACAACATCACAGGTAGGCATCATCACCATCTCAATTTCACAAATGAAAAAACTGAGGCACAGAGAGGTTAAGTATCTTGACCAAGGGTACAAGACTAGGCATGATAGACCCAGACTTCAAAGTCAGTCTGAATTCAGAGTCTACACTCCTAACCACAGCACTGTGCTAAATACACACTCAAAAACACACTCTGGTACAAGGGAGCCAGCAACAGAGAACCTCTGACATCACAAACTGAGAAATCCTTGCAGGAGGTTTTCAGTGGTACTAAGCATACACTTTTTGTTTGACTTGCAGAACATTTAAAAGAAAACCTACTTCTACCCCTAAGCTGGAAACCACCCATAATTTTCAAATAACTATGCAATCACGTTTGTTTATCAAGCAAAGGCAGCAGGAATAGCTAGGTCTACATAGTATTTTTCTGCTTAAGAGATGTGAATTCTAGGGAAGACTTTTAAGCACCCTATAACCCCATTTCCCCAACTCTCAGATCCCAGATTTGCTGGAAGTATTGAATGATTATGGACAGTTGTCTATTTATATAATACAGTACTGTATAAGCATCATGACCATATAAATCAATATATTTCAATAAAGTAATGGATCATCAATCTATACTTGTCAAAGATTCTATGCTTGTCTATACTTCCATGAAAGTCCTATTTATATTTCTCGTGGCTTCAGTAACAATAATTAATTTCTGTAAGACTGTGCCCCTTCATGATTATTTGAGTGTCCAGATGTTTCTATTATAACTTTACTAATTTTCTCTATCTTAATACAACCACTTCTTTCAATTTAGAAGCCTAAATAAAGCAATAAATATTTTCATTTTAACTTCAGATTATCCTGTATTAGCAAATACAATTAGCAAGTAAAAGTTTCATTTTAATTTCTAATTAAAAGGCTTGATATGAATTCTGTATCTCTGAAGGCTGGAAGTTACGTCTTCAAAAGTAAGTGGTGGTTTTGTTGGTTGGAAAGACACATGTCTCCATATAATTGAGGGGTAGTATAAACAGTATTCAAACTATTTGTAAAACAGTGTAAATGATTACTCTAACCAGGAACAGGGGTGGCGAGGAGGGAAGGGTGAGGGGGTGTCAAAACCAAGTGAAGTAACTTTCATCTTAGCCTGTTTTTTAAAGTTCTGGTTTCTATATTACTGATTATAGCTCTCTCTAAGGAAGTCAGTTATACACAGAGGCACACACAATGGCAAAAGTTGAATAGAAACGGATTCCTTATAAAACCGAAACATAAATGCACACATTGGGGAAGTGACTCTGCAAATATAAACACACTTTCCAAGTTCCTCAAGTTGCTACCAGTAGATGCTTCTGTTCCATGAACTCTCCTCCACCTTGAAGTATGGCACAGAAGGGCTCCACAGATGTCTGTAGTGCAGATGGGCAGTGATGGGAAGGAGGAAGGAGGAATGCACGGGGATACAGGCTAAGGTTGCCTCCCACTGCAGGAGCTACTCCACAAACCTGCTCCAAATTCTTTTTCAATGGCTTTTTAATCATTAACTTCCTACATGCTACCGGTGCAGTTCCTCTCTATTCATTACAGATTGGCTTGTTCCTTCCAAGTTCAACAAGGGCTGGGAAGATTCAGAGCAGTCTGCAGGTTCTGGAGGTGAAGGCTAGTGGGCTCAATTAGTGCCCCTGAGCTCCCCAACCACCCCATGGCTCTCTGGCTTATGGACTCAGCACAGAACTTGCAATTCATCCCAGGTTTACAGAAGTCTCCTTATGTCTACTCTGCTACTATCTTCAGGGTAAGGGGCTTCAGCAGGCCTCAACCCATCTGTAAGGCTACTCAGCAGGGTCAAAAGGCATTCTTCTGTGCTCTCCAGGGCTGGTGTTTGCTTCTGTCAAAAAGCCCACCATCCTACCAGAAGGCACGATGAACTTCTTTACCCCCTAAGTGCAGGTATACACCCAGCTGGTGACATTTCCCTCAGCATCTCAGGTAAAAGGTGACTCCCAGTGACCGGACTCCAGACCAATGTCCTTCAAGTTATCATTTCCCAAGAAGTACAACCCATATTCAGACATTTAAAACGGCTAAGTGCTCTCCCATCCTGGTAAGACAGCTTTCAGCAAATCTTATTTCATGTTGCTGTGAGGCCGATTTTTCCTATTTCTGTAACTTTGCTCCTAATGCCAACCCTGTACAGGAATGTGGGCACACATCCTTATCCCCCAACTAAGAATTTTGTCTCAGCAGGTCCTAGGGCTGAAGCTACTCCTCTGAATTTTCAGGAGCCTTCTCCCTCCCTTTTCACTAGCCCACTCCAGATAAAAGTATCTAATCTTGCTCTCTCTCCCCTCCCTTTCTCTCCCTCACAAACTGCAGGCATTAATTAAGTCTCTTTCTAGAAAACGGATTTTCACCAGCTACAGGAATCCTGGGTAAAAGACAGTCTGGGTAAGAAAGATAAGCCCACGACAGCCGTGAATCTGTGGGCAGTGCAGATTCCCACATTCAAGTGACATTCTCAGGTCCACCTGTTCCCAGATTCCTAAAACCTGGGTGTGGGGGTTGGGTGGGGGGCATAAGCAATCAGGTCCCCTCAGCCTGGTTGTACTCCCCAGGGCCCACCTTTGACTGAGGCAGGAGAGCGACCTGAACTCTGCTCCACTTGCAGTGAGTTTCAGACACAAACCTCCACAGATACAAACATCAGCCCCAAGAACCAGTCTCCCAACAGAACTGCAAACCACACTGTTCAAAAAGTGGCATCCCATCATTCCACTGGAGGCCTTTGGAGGGGCGGCACCCACGAAGGGGAAGATAGTGCCATCTGAAGCAGCCAGTGGGGCTCAGTGTGTGGCACCCAGGCTCCCTGAGTGCTTCCTCAGACATGGGTAGGGAGGACAGATGCTAAGCGGGCTTCAGGTTAAGTAGTGGGGGCTTCACCCTTCAGCAAATAGCCTTATCTCACCAGAGTGTTCTTCAGTTCTCTCATGCTAATTCTGGGATGAGGACAACTGATTTATATCATGGAAATTCTGGAGTCCCCACTGAGGTTTGAGACCCAGCTGGCAGAGTCTGACCCAGAAATTGAGCTCTCTGCCCCAATTACACAATGAGTTTTTCTCTAGTGATGATTATTTTGAAAATACTGTAGCACAATGGCAAAACAATGGGTTATGGACCTCAGAGAGACTGATTTAAAGAGGGGGGCCCAGTTCTTTCCTAGACAAATGTGTCTACCCACCACTTAGAGGTTGTCAGGCTGGACTCCGGGGCCGCTCCGTCCCTGAAGGCACCCCTGCTCAGCAGGGTTATAACTTATTGCAGAGCAGCATGGGGAGGGCCCAGGAGATGCCCACAGGAATTTGTGGGCATTCAGAAGGGGCCTACTGAGCTAACTGTGGGACCTTAAGCTAATCACTTATTAATTCACTATCCAATGGGAAAAAATATTTAGCCAATTACTATTCAAGCCAAAGAGGAGAAAGAAAAAAAAAACTCCAGATACTGAAATTTCACAAAAGCTTACTGCTCCAATGACTAGTGGTTCAACCTGTCCCAGGTGCCCAAATGCAGCCTCACAAACATGGTGAGGGTGGGCTCACCAGGAGCTAATCCCTAAGAGAGAAACACCCCCGATTTCTATTTCTGAAAGACAATAAAATCAATAAAAAAATACACACACTGGTCTGCACTAATTTCAGGCTATCACTGGCAGCTCTCTAGGGAACCCAAGGCTTTCAAACCATTTGCTTTAAATCCTTTCCCCAAAGATGTCCAGACTGGACACCAGTATCTCTGAGAAGAAGTTGTCGCCAAGCCCCTGTCCGCAGTTATGTCACATCTGTAAGGCTTGACACTGTCTGACCTGCACTTGATTCAAGCGAATAGCAACAAATGTCCCCAAGTTTAGAAGCCCTCCCGAGGCCCCCGAGGCCTTTCATCCCACACATCTCTCTTAGCGTTTGACCTGAGTCCAATCTTCCCCTAATTTTACTTTTTGAATGCTCACAAAGCATCCCTGTCATCCTGAGAAGACACTGGCCACCCAGGCAATGAGAGCCTAGCTCCCGGTGGCGCCCCTTCGTTACGGCTGAACGCACAAACCAAACCCGGAAAATATGGCTACACATCCCTGGACACCCTTATCCTTTAACCATCACAGGTAAAACTTGAAAGACTGCTGCAATCGCAGGGAAAGCAACCTGTTCACAGCAAATCCCATTTTGTGTGACAAAGCCGGCTTCTTCAAGAGAGCGACGTAGGCAAGTTTACAGCAAAAGCAACGCGGATGTGGGTGTGGGGTCTAAACCACACAGCCCCAACCTGAAGCCCGGGAAAGTGAACCCCAGCGGGGCGGTCCCTCGACTAGGCTGGCAGCTCCCGGAGCCCCACGCAGAAAACCGGGGAGAAGTTGCCATCGACGGCTTACCTGGGGATGCGCAGGCAGGTACGGATCTGCCGGGAAGGGGGATTCCCGGAGCTCGAGATCCGGTAAGGATCCGGTGGCAGGAGTGCGGGGGCCCGGTGGGAGCAGGTTGGAAGAGCCGGGACGCCGGGAAGAAAAGCTCCAAGGAGAGGCGCGGGGCAGGAGGCGCGGAAGGAGCAGGCGTCGTCCAGCCGGCGGAAGGTTTGGGATGAGGGTAGATTGGCAGGCAGGGTTAGAGGGCGTTGGTAGTTTACAGAGAGGTTTAGGTCAGAGGGCGGAGACTTGGGGAAGGGGCGCGAGGCATAGGCTGGGATTTGCGGGGTACGCACGAGTAGAGAAGGGAGCTTATTGGCGGGATTCCGACCGGATACTTGGAAGCTCGCCCCAGCCCCCCTCACTCCTCTCCACCGGAGACAAGAGATTGGTCTTCTAGATTTGGCGTGTAGGGGACCCTTACGATCTCCCAACCGAGGGTGCCCGTTCGCGCGGCCAAGCACCGCACGGCTCGGCCCCAGCCCGCGGCGCCCTCACTGCTCCTGGCCCGGGCCTGGCCCCGGCTCTGTACTGCACTCTAGGCTCGGCGCTCTCCGCCTGATCCTCCCCGCGCGGAGAAGCGAGGGCCTCGCTCACCAGCCGCAAGCTAGCTCGGCGTTCCGCAGCGCCCCCTGCCGACCCTGCGGCGTCCGGGCCCAGCTCCCGGCTCCCTGGAGCTCCTCCCCGGAGGAGGCGACACGGAGGCTAAGCCCCGCGGCTGGGCGGAGACGATCAGTGAAATCCGGGTTGCGGAGAGGAGCTGGCTCGGAAAGGCCACACGCGACACCTAGAAACGGTCCAGGGAGCAGAGGTCACGCAGATCAAAGCACATTACAGGCCCCCGCGTGCGCCGGTACCGCGGCCAACCGCGCGCAGAACTCAGAGCGATCACCTCGCGGGACTTTGGAATCAGGCTGCGCCCTAACGAGCCGAGGCCGGTCACAAACTGGCCGGGCACTAGTGTGGTGCCTGTGGGCTGTGCAACTGGCTTGCCGCTACCCTGACTTGAGTGCTGGGCTGAGCGCGCACGTTTAGGATCCGCCACCGTCGGTGACGCGGCATTGTGGACCCACACTGTCAGGATTCTCGCCACCATCTCCCCCGCCCCCTTCAGCCTACCCCAGGCTCCTCTTCCGGCGCCATCCACATCCGGCCCCCCGGAGTTTACAGCCACTACCGCGCTGTCACCAGAGTCTTGCTGGTGCCGGGGAGGTCGCTTTCACCAGGCTCCTTTCACTCCTCTCCTGGCACCCGGTGGTCCTTGAGCAAGCTACGTGAGATCCACGGAACACTTTACTAATTTCTGTAACGCCTATTAGACAAACCAGAGTGCATAGTTGTACTTGATTTTTAAAAAAATGTACTCGTGGGTCGTTTCTTTCAAATGTTGAGGTCCAACTGGTGGCCATACCTATATGCTTTCTCAGTGGAAGTTGATGTGTTAGCTGTGTCAGATCATTCCCCTCGTGGCCACCTTCACTCATTTTCAAATCCATCCTCCACACTCAGTTTATCTACATTTCTAACACTCTCTGGTTTTCTGTGTACATTTCATCTCAAATCAGCATTTCCCACGGCAAATTATCTTCCCCAGCAGCCATCCCCACCCACCAGGCCTTAGCAACCCAGATGCCTTCCTGACCTGAAAATAACCTGTCCAATCTGCGTTTGCTTCCCATTTAGTTAACCAGCCTTTCCCACTGCACTATAAAACCACGCATCCTGAGTTCCTCTCTCTCTAATTTCTGCCACAACCTATCCTAGGCCGGGAACTGCATATCTCCCAGCACAAAATCGTGCCCCTTTTAGGGTCAACCGCTGGTTCTCCCACCTGGTTCTCAAGGGCCTTTACGATCCACTCCATCTCGCCCTTCTGTGAATGAAATCCCTTTGGAAGCCCACCTACCTCTGGTCCAGAATAAAGTACAGGTTAAAGTCAAAACAGAGCAGGCCTGGTTCTGTGAAAAAATCAGGGGGAAAGATCTAACAGAAAACAGGCACATCTTACCTCATCTGCTAGGTGAAGACTTCACCTAGCATGTTCCACATAAGGCATTCCTGAAAGGTCGGCACAGTAATAAACTAAGACCCAATTCACACTTGCTTAAACAAAAAGACTTTATTGACCTATGTAAATGGCAGCCACCACACAGCCAATGCTTCAGGCTTGGATTTAGTTCCAGGGACTAAAGAGTTCAGGGATACTCCATGTCTCAGCTTTGCTTCTTTCCCTGTGTATTATACTCCCAGGCTCCACATGAGACCCAGCAGATTCACACAACTTCCTAAGAACAAGACCAGCAGCAAAATAGATTCTCTTTGCCCACCATTTCTCTAGGCCTTGGGGCTGGCTCTGATTGGCTGGATTCCATCCCCTGTCCATCCTACTCTCCCAGTCACTGTGAGCCTGTGGTGGTTGGGTTCCCTCTTTGTTACACACTTTCTCATTGCCCGCAGAACATGCAGACACTACTGGATCCCTTCACTGTCACAGGGAGATTAAAGGTGACTCGGGCACTTCTCTAACCATTTCTCCACAAAATAAGTCACATCACCCCCATTGCTTTACTGTAGCCCTCCTCTGTTGACACAAGGGATCTTGTGGGAGCAGAGTTCCAAATAGGAAGTGGGACACAAATTCTCTAAGCTTTCATCTTTGTCCTCACCCTATCTGGAATTTCTGTCTTCATACCATAGCACTCCCTAGGTCAGCATGTGGCATAGAGATGAACTAAGTTTCCTCAGGAAACTGGGCTTCATACTCTTCTTAGATTCAACCTCTCCATTCTCTTTCCTCATAGTCCCTAATCCCAAGGGCTTCCTGAAGGAGACATCTTCTCCTTCCTTTGTGTATTACCCACCTCCCTTACTCCCAGGGCATTAACACCTCCTGGCTGGGCCTCAAAGGAGGAAGGGGTTACAAGGAAAGAAAAAGTTCCTCTGGAGAAATCAAGACCATTATCACCATTAAATAGCTTTCCTGTTTGTGGAGGAGATAGGATGTTGACCTGAAGCAAGTGGAGACCCCTGGCCAGCACCTAGGGAGACTATGTTACAGATTGTAGCTGACACAGTAAAGTAGAGATCAGTGATACAGCTTTGTGTCACATTTGAAACCAGGACCTGGATTTTTCACATATATGATGAATTAATTCCCCATTTTTCTCCAAGAAAATTACAATTGTTTTTTCTGTCACTTACAACCCAATGAGTCCTAAGTAGTACACATCCATAGTATAATACCTGACACATTAAGCCCTGTAAAATAGGAAGTATCATCCTAATTTTATGATTTAAGAGCAGGATGTCCATCGATGACTGTAAAACAGAAAAAATGAAAAAGAGCTCTTCCTGTTTTGTCTTCCTATTTCCCAACTGTTACTTTGTCCTTTACACACACACACACACACACACACACACACACACACACACACACACACACACACACACATGCACGCACACACCCCTTGGCCTTGAGGGAAATTCTCAAAATTCATTGATTGCTGAACTCCCCTATTTTATAAAAAATACTCCAAGGTTCACCCAACTCATGAATATTCTAGGCAGCTTTTGTTGCCATTTTATGAAAGCAATCTGTGCCTAGACTGAGAGCAGCTGGGAGCAGGTGCCCATTTACAATCCACTTAAATCTGTGAGTGAAAATTGAGCAAATATTGTCCTACCTCCTTTGTTCTGCAACTAGACGGAGAAACAATAGGTTCCTACCCTTCAAGGAACTTTACTCTGGGGGAAACAAGCAGTCTAGGGCAGAGACTGAGGTAACTAATAATATAATACCGGGATTCTTCTTGGAGGGGAATGGTGGAGTTGTTTGCATCAAGTTCTAAGTTCCAGAGTTCTGTGCTGCCTGCAATCATGATTCCAAATGGAATTACACATCCATACAAGACATTTCTTTTGTTCTCATCACAATATCTAGATTACAAATATTATTTTAAAATTATGTGCACCTTGGACTTTTTGTTTTTCTGATTATGAAAGAACTCACTCATTGAAGAAACTTGAAGTACAAATATGCAAAATAAAAATGAAAATGATACATAATAAATTTGTGTCAATGTAGTATACAACATCAGACTTAACCATAAAGAGAGAAGACAGTACACTACAGTCCCACTACTGGCAACCCCAGGACCTCTGGGTCATAACATATAGCTTACAAAAGGCTAAAGGTCATTTCTTAGGTTCTTAAAAATGCACATGCATTTTGAAAATATGCAATCTGGGCTTCCCAGCTCTGGGGTGGTCTGGTCTCCATTACTTATGCATGCGTGATTCATTGTACTTACCAGCTGCAATCCCTTCTCCCCACCCCCAGCAGGCTTGTTATAGAAGCCGCTTCCCTTCCTGAGAACAATGAGAAAGGGCAAACTCATTTTGTTATCTATCTGGGTGAAATTTAATTAGAAAGGCAAATCTGGAAGAACACAAAATAGCCATATTAAATAAAAATAAGAATGGCTCCAAACCTGATCTTGAGCCACAAAATCACAAAGAACTGCAGTAATTTGCTGAATCATAGATCTAAATATTCACATTTGTCCTTCAAACTCTGAGCTCAACAGAAATGTTTCTAAGGGGCAAAATAAATAAAGAAAGAAATGTATTAACTGAATTCACACACATCTCAGTTATAAATCCTAAAAAGGACAACAAGGACTCTGCTTCATCTAAAACAGGACCTGGCACATAGTGGGTACTTTATAACAACTGGATGAATGAATGGTAGAGCAGGATATGTCTGAGTCAAGTAGAAGCCAATCAGAAAAGAAACAAGAGCATGGTGGGGAACTGGGGGAACTTTCTGCTATCTCATGGCTGCTTGGGAGACAAAAACTAGGGTTCAGTGTCCATGAGGAGTTTGGGCCCATAAAACACCCCAGACTTCCAGTTAGGACCTAAAACAAAAGACAGAGACCAGAAAATAGCCTTAAAATGTAGAAACTATTGTCAATTTAGAATTCTATGTTTTGAGTTTGAGCTGTTATAAATAAAGCCTCTATGAACATTTTCTTTCAAAGGAAAGGTACAGGCAGGAATGAAGGCAGGCAAGAAGACAGAGGAAGAAGAGGCATTTTATTTTTGTTTTATTTAGTTATTCATCTTGTTTGATTCCTCTGGTCCTGGGATCTTGAACCAGAGACCTTGGGATGCATGTGAACTATAACTCAATGGACTGAACCACTAGGCTGCCAGGAGGCACCATCTATGAACATTTATGAATTGGTCCTTGGAACAGTGGGCACATGCTTTCATAACTTTTAGGTAACTAAGTCATGGCTGGGTCATATGGTAGACATGTGCTTAATTTTTAAAGAAACTGCCAAACTTTTCCAGAGTACATTATAGCATTTGACATTCTCATTTTATATTCTCTCCAGCAGTATGAAAATTCCTGTTACTCTGTATCCATGTCAACACTTGGTATGGTCAGTATCTATTACCATTAATTTCAGTCATTCTAGTGGGTGTGTAGTAGCCTCTCACTATGGTTTTAATCTGCATTTCACCAGTGTTTTATAATGTTGAGCATTTTTCATATGTAGTTATTTGCCATCTGTATGTTTTCCTTAATGACATGTCTGTTCAAATATTTTGATTATTTAATTGGATTGTTTGTCTTATTATCAATGAGTTGTGAGTGTTCTTTACATGTTTTAGGTACAGGTTTTTGTTAGATACACAGTTCTCAAATATTTTCTTCCAGCCTGTGGGCTGCATTTTCATTTTCATAGCAATGTATTTTGAAGACCAGACATTTTACATTTTATGAAGTTCAATTTGTTAATTATTTTTCTTTTGCAGGTTTTGATTTGTGTGTTCTCTCCAAGATATTTTTGTCAAGCCTAATAATTACACTAATATTTTCTCTTCTTCCAGAAGTTTTAGCTCTTACATTTAGATCTATGTTCCATTTCAAATTAATTTTTGTAAAGGGTTTGAGATAAGGGTTCAAGCTTTTGCATATAATTTCCAGTTGTTCTGTCACCATGTGTAAATGTGTAAATCAATGATTTTCCTTGGCACCTTTGTAGAAAGATCAGTTGGCTTATATTTCTTAATCAATGTGTGAACTATCTATTTTGCTCCATTTACGTTTTATAACATGATTTATATGTTTATATCTTTATGGCAATATCACACTGTCTTGATTATAGGAACTTTGGAAAACATAAATTCTCTGATTTCATTTTTTCTTCTCAAAACTGTAAAATTTATTCTAGGCCTTTTGCATTTTCACATTAAATGTAAGTCAGATTGTAAATTTCTGTTTTAAAAACTTGCTGGGGCCATGCCCTGGTGGCTCAGGTGTTAAGTCTGCAGTTCCAGCTTACTCCATATAAAGTCTAAGGTTTGAGAGGGGAACAACCAAAATTAAAAACTAACTAACTAACTAACTAACTAAATGCTTCTTCCTCTTCTCTCTTCCTGCCTGCCTGCTTACTTGAGTTCATTCCTTCTTGTTTCCTTCCTCTTTAAAAAACAAAAACAAAAAACTTGCTGGGAATATGAATTGGGATTGCATCAAATCTATAAATCACTTTGAGGAGGTTAAGGATCTTAATAATCTTGAGCCTTCTGAAACATGTATACCATATATTTCTATGTTCTTTTAGTTTCTTTCAATAACATTTTATAGTTTTCATTGTATGGGTAATATTTTTTTGGTTAAATTTACCCTTAAGGATTCATATATTTGATACTATTATCAGTGATATTGTTTTTAAATTCCCACTTCCATTTATTCATTGGTAGTATTTATAAATACGATTGATTTTTTAATACTGTCCTTGCTAAACTCATATATTAGTTCTAGTAGTTTTTTGGTAGATTTATTAAGATTTTTAAGAGATGATTATATCATGCGTGAATAAAGAGCTTTATGTCTTCTTTTCTGTTGACTTTTGTTTCTTTTTCTTGTTCTCACTACATTGACTTAAACTTCTAGTAAAATAACAAGGAATGATGAGAATGGGTAAACTTATCCTGTTTCTGATTGTAGAGGGCCTTTGAAACTTTAACCACTGATAAAATGCTAACTATAGACTTTCCATGAATCTATCAAATTGAGTATTTCTATAACCTATTTGCTGAATCTTTCTTTTTTAAATCAATAATGGACGTTAGATTCTGCTAGATGCTTTTTTACCTATCTAATATGATGATCATATATATTCTTATTTTATCTGTTAATAAGGTGAATTATACAGTTATTTTTTTTTTTTCGAGGATAAACTCCACTTGGTCATAATACATTATCTTTTTAATATATCGTTGGATTTTATTTACTAAAATTTTGTTTGAAATGTTTGCATCCATGAGTGATATTAATCTATACCCTTCTTGTAAAGTAATTTTATGGTTCTGGTATCAGGATAATTATGGCCTCATAGAATAACTTGGTAAGTACTCATTCCTGTTTCAGTTTCTGGAAATTTTAGGGTAGAATTGATGTTATTTCTTCCTTAAAGTTTTGGTAGATAGCACCACCAAATCTATCTACACCGAAATCTGGAAAATTATAAATTTAATTTCTTAAATAAATATAAGACTATGCAAATACCTATTTCATTTTCAGTGTGCTTTGGTAGTTTGTGTCTTTGAAGTAATTTGTCAATTTTGTCTACATTTTCGAAATATCAACATAAAGTTCAGAATAATTCAGTCTTAATTTTTTAATGTCTATAGGATCTATAATGATATCTCCAGTCTCATTTCTAATACTGGTAATTTGTGTCTTCTGTCTTTTATTTCTCTCCTCTCTCTCTAAAGATTTATTAATTTTATCAAACATTTCAGGAACAAGCTTTCGTTTCATTAGCTTTCTCTGTTGTTTTTATATTTTCTATTTAATTCATTTCTGTTCTTATACTTTATTATTTACATTCTTCCGCTTATTCTTCTTTTAGCCCAATTTCTTAAAGTAGAATTTTAGCTCATCGATTCCAGACATGTCTTATTTTCTAATTTAGGCATTTAGTGCTATAAGTTTCCATTTAATTATTGCTAAAATAGCATAGTGCATGGGTGGGTAAAGGATGGAGTGGTTGCAAGAAGCCTGCAATCCTCCTTTTTTTGAGTGCCTAGGACATGGTCATGCTATATTGAGTACCTCAAAGACAACAGCGAAGACGAATATCAGCATCACTCTCTGAGCAGCTCCCAGGACGTCTCTGGGGAGACAGATGGTCAGAGGAGCCATAGACCACAATGTGATCAGTATGGGCTCAGCAGGAAAAATTTAGAACATTTCATGTAAGGGATAAAAGTAAAGACTGGAAAGGTTAAGTAACATGATCAAAGCAACCCAGCAATTTGGTGGCTGAGTTTGTATAAAATTAAACCCAAAGTAAACTTTTATCCACCCTGTCGCTGATCTTTCAGCAGTGCAGAGTTCCTGCTGTCTCTACTAGCTGTGACTTGTCTCTGCAGTGGACCTGTCTGCTTCTCATAGTGCCTTGCACATGACTGGCAACTGATTAAAACTCCTGATCAAGTTAATGAATGCAACGAATGGCAATGGATTTATCAGTGAATATTGATGGATGTAGGACTCCTACTAATTCTAGATAACAAGCCAGGGCTTTGTCAATGGAGGCAGAAAAGAATTTCCAATAAGCTGTATGTGTTCCTTTTCTCTACATGGATAAATCTGTAATTGATTCAGGTATGGGGGTGGGGTGTCTCTATGTTGCCATGGTGACTCAAAAAAAATGTCTCCCTTAACAACATCCCAGACATCAAGACTCTGAAGTAATGGCCCTTTTAAAATTGAATCATATTAATAAGATCTACCCGACTGAACATGTGTTTCTTTTTTTAATTATCACATGCATTATTAACTTGACTAGCTGTAAGATCTCATAAATGCAAAGTGCCTGTTCAAGAAGAATACCACTTCCAGCCAGAGATGCTGGTGGATAAGGAATAAGTTCTATGAGTGGTGTTCTTAAGGTTGTAGATTCTGAAGGGGCCTGAGTTGTGTGGGGTTACTTATCTTGAGTGATTCCTCAAAGTATAGGGCAGTAAGAGCAGGCAAGCAGATCAGACTAGTCACAGATTATCAGAAGGAAATTGTGAGAAAAAAACAAATACATTTACTGAAGTTCTACATTGTGCAGGAGATGAATTGCCAGAATCTTGAGTCTCACAACTCCTACCCCAGTGTCACCTTTTTATATCAGATTTAATAATATTCAGTATTTATTGATCACTGTGGTAGATACACTTTAGAACGACACCCACTGATCACCTCATGATACTCACATCCTGGGTCATCTCTAATTGAGTGTGAGCAGGATCTGTGACATGCTTTTAACCAAAAGAATATGACAAATTTGATGAGATAACACTTCTGTAATTATGCTACATAGATGTGTAACTTGTGTCTTGTTAGTGATTCTCATTGGCTTTGAAGATTCTAGATGCTCTATTGTGAGCTACACAATGGAAAGACCCTTGGCAATGGAAAGACCCTTGGCAATGGAAAGACCCTTGGCAATTAGCTGAGGAATGACTGACCAACAATCAGTAAGGAACTGAGACCCTAAGTTCAACAACCCACCTGGCTCCTGCCAATAACCACGTGAGTCTGGAAATAGATTCTTTCACGATCTGACCTTCAGATGAGACTTTAAATCAGGCCAAAACCTTGATTACAGCCTCATGAGAAACCCCTGATTGTAGCTGAGAGGACTCATGTAAGTCATGCCTGCATTTTTGAATCACACAAACCTTGAGATAATAAATGTGTGTTCTTGTAAGCCACTCCCTTTGTAATGGTTTTTACATAGCAATAGATAACTAATATAAGCATCTATTAATGTTCTGAGTACTATGGACACACAGTGAACAAGATTCCCTTCTAGTTGAGGAGACAGAAAACAGATATATTAATATATTATTACCGTGAAGAAAAAGAAATTAGAGCAAGGGAATAAAACAGAAAATAAGTGGTACTTTAGATAGGATTGATAAGGAAGTTTTTCCATGAGGAGAAAACATATGTGCAGAGAACTGAAGTGGGAATAGTAGAGGGAAGAGCATTCCAAGCAGATGGAACAGCAAGTTCAAAGGCACAAGGGTGGGATAAAGCTTGACAAATTGAGTCTCAATTAGTAAAGGCAGTGTTGCAAGAGATAAACTCAAAGGGTTAGTGGAACCACATTATAGCCAACCCTGCAGACCAAGGGGAAGACTTTGCTTATATTTGTCATGTGAGAGGAGGTACTCTGGTCTCCTTATCAAGTAAGTGACATGATGTGACCTGTAAACATCTCTCTGGAAGGATGATCCTCTTCTAATACACACAACATGAATTGCATAAGAGCTACACAAGACTACAAAGCGACAAAGAGCCTCTCATCCAATTTTCTTCAGGAATTCTCCCAGAATTCCTACATAGCTGATGGGGCAGGAATTCCTCCCCTATTTTGCATTCCTCTAGTTCAAAATGCTGCTCTAAGTGGCTGGACTTCTGGGTCCTTTGTCACACTCAGAAGCCATTAAAATGGAGAAAGAGCAGATGGTAAATCATTTCTGTTGTGACTTGGGGATCTTTATTATAATGTCAGAAAAGCTTTGATGTTTGCCTGGAAGATGAAGTAGATGAAAAACAATGCTTCTCAGATGCACGTTATGTCAGCAAGGGAAAGCAGATATATAGGAATCCTTTTTAAAAATGTATAAGTTTATTTTTGAAATTTCAGAGAGGAAGATCTTTAAAATATTTCTTGTAAATTAATTACATAGGATTTATTATTACTAGCCAAAAGTATTACAAATGCCATGGAGATGCTGGAGTTTTCATTCTGAGTGGTAATCTTTTTTTTTATTCTTTTAGAAGCTATATATATATATATATATATATATATATATGTATGTATATATATGCAGATTTATTTATTCACATAGATTATTAATTCCTTATTTTGGGATAAGGTTTGAGTTCCACAGAACAATATTTTTGTGAAATAAATCTAAACTTCACATTCAAAAAATAAATCTGTATTATCATTCCTGGAGTTTAAGAGATTAAATAAAATGCCTCTATGTTTTCTTAGTGGGTCCTTCTTGTTTGGGTCACAGGAGTGGAGGAGAGCAGTAAACTTAATCACATTGGAAAACAGGTGACTAAAAACTTACCCAGCTCCTCATTCATCCCCTCAGTCATTTATTCAACCATCCATCCTCCATTCACTCAACTATCCATTACATATCTAATTGTCCATCCATTCATCTTTCCATTGATCCACTAGCATTTCATTCATATATTTATCCACACATCTGTTCATTCAAAAAATACTTACTGAGCATCAAACAGACATATCTTCTGTTCTCATACAGTCTAAACTTTGTTCTCTGCACAGAGATATGTATTTTTCCTAAAGCACCATCTCTACCACTACTCTTGAGCTCACACATCTGGGCCTACTGGGGGTGTCCAGGGAAACTTTGTTCTCCATTCTTGGGGAAACAACATCCAAAAAACTCTCCCAGAATATTCTTGAGGTGGATATGGTCAAGACTGACAACCAAGGATCTCAGAATATGGTCTAAAGTCCTTCTGGTGAGGAAGAACTTCCTTCGCTTTTGTGGGGAACTTCTAATACCACAAAACCTTTTGAAACAAATATTCAAACTTGTTTAATAAATACTACCTACTTCCAGGATTTATGAGTATGTTATTATTTTCAAAAAGTACATGTTTCACTTGTTCGTGATCCTGCTCCTTTATCCCTTTGCCCTAAAAGTTTTATATTTTACCTGAGGCTAACTTCCCAGCTTCTGTTTTATGTCTCCTGAGTCATCTCATCTACTTTTTGAACCAAATTTGAATCTTTCTCCCAATAATTTGACTTGTGTGCTTATTTGTCTGATAGACTCACATGTCCCAAAGGGGACAGAAACTCAATCTCTCTGAAACCAAATTCTTATGGCATGCAAAATAGCGAGGCCTCAGAACTCTAAGATCTGATGAGTGAAATTCACAGGTGTCTCTTGGGCTGACCAGGGTAGTACAGAGAGACTAGATACAGTTCAGGGACATGAACCCATATCAAGAATTATGCAGCAGATAGATAATGGGCAGCAGAGAAAAACTGGGGTTCAGAGAAAACTATGCTGCTGTTCAAAGAGGAGCGATCCTGGATAGAAGGGTTCCTAGGCAGTTCTGCCACTAGAGGAGGAAGAATTGCAGCCATGAAGTGGGAGATTGTTTTAGGACCCTTTGGTTCAGGGTCCATGCTTTCAGAGCAGCTAAATGATTAAGACTTTACCTTCTTTTCACATTGACACATTGAGAACCTTTCTGACTCCAGATCAAGATCCTACTGCTGTGAATACACACTCTTTTTTTGAGGGGTGGGGAGGTGGGTAGTACATCAGTCTCTTATGAGTAGGGTTAGTGTGAGTCAAACAATTAAAGACACCATTCTGAGTGACCTGAGAACCAGAGCTCACCCCTGGGCTCCCCAAGTTCTGGTGGTCCAAGGAGGCACTGTCTACTTCGTAAGTCATTAATGATGTCCAACTGATTCACATTTGTGACAGGTGAGCACAACCATTCTTGCATTATGATTTCAAGGTCTATTGGTTCTGGCATTCCCTTTAGTCACTAAATAACACTTGAGAGTTCACCATTAGGAGCTAGCACTATAGTAACTAAGATTTGCATGACTTTAAATGCAGTTTGTGGGCTGAGAGGAGTTAGACCCAGGCCTTGCAAATTTGTTCATCTTTTCTTCCTGCCTGAGATCTCTGCTGCAGCCATGCTCCACCAGATCCTTGGTCAGGTCAAGAAGCACCCAAGTTTGATTGGCACTGAAGGTACTGAAGAAGCACTGTATGTCTTGAGCATTTGTTCAATCCAGATGTCATTTTGGGACAGAAATAACCCAGAACCCTGGAACAAATTGGGCCCCAAATGATTGATACAAGTTCTACTCAGTGAATGTAGATTATAGCAAACTGAAGATAGAAGGTCCAGATTTCTAGATGAAATGTTTTATTATAAAGCTGCTTAAAATTAAGTTCTTCCAGAAGCCATCTGCACAATTTCCCACTTAACTAGGAAATATTTACCCTCTAAATACATGAAATCATGTTGGTGTATTGCATTGGGGTTTACACTGATTAATATCTGAAACTTGAAAAAAAATAAATGCAGTTTGTGGATGGTATATAATAAGTCCTCATTTAATGTCATCCCTAATAGGGTCTTAGAAACTTTGACTTTAGGCAAAATGACATACCAAGATACCAATTTTGCTACAAGCTAATTGATAGAGACAAAAGTTACAGTCTTAGGGCTTATTTCTGGTAACAAAAAAATCATTAAACTTCAAAATAAAGACCAAAAAATAAAAATTTAAATAAGAATTTGTATTCAGTCCTTCATCCATTTTCCAATCAGCTTATTCCAGTTCAGAGTTGTAGGAGTCAGAGCCTCTCACAGAAGCTCAGGGTCAAAGGAGGACCATCACAGGGTCCATTCACACCCATACCCACATGCACTCAGACTGGGACCATTGTGACATGTCAGTGAACTTAATGTGCACATATTTGGAATATACAGGAGGAAACTGAAGTACATGGAAGAAAGCCACTGAGAAATAGGGAGACATGCAAACTCCACATTGACAATGACCCCAGCCAGGAATTGATGTTTTTTTCCCTCAACAATGTTATAATGAAGTGATGTTGAAAGAAAAGATGTTGTTGAAAACTTGCTGAAATAAATTGGTTTAGTGTTGGTAAATGCTTTTAGTAATCTTGACTAAAGATAAGCACTTACTCCATCACCCAGAAATTCCATTTCTAGGTGTATACTAAAGAGAAATGAAGAAATACCTTGAACGAAATACATAGATAAGAATGTTCACCACAATCTTTTCCGTTATA
Source organism: Solenodon paradoxus (assembly GCA_004363575.1). NCBI lineage: Eukaryota > Metazoa > Chordata > Mammalia > Eulipotyphla > Solenodontidae > Solenodon > Solenodon paradoxus. The sequence goes on from RJWH01004708.1 coordinate 50,092, forward strand.
GCCTCCAGATGAAAACAACCCAAATGCCCATCAATAAGGGAATGGATATAGGCTGTGGTTATCCACACACAGGAAGAACCCACTGAAGGGGAGAGGAATAAAACAGCAAAACATGGAGCAACTGGAGTAAATCTCACAGACATATAATCAACGAGTCAGATACAGAAGCACCCTGGTAGAGGCTGAGTACAGCCCAAATACCTCCTGAAGTTTTAGGTTCAGGTCTTAGGGCCAGGCGGAACAACCAAGATGAACGACTAAATAAAATAAAATGAAGTACTTCTTCCTCCTCTCTCTTCCTGCCTGCTTGCCTAAGCTCGCCTTCATTCCTGCCTGTACCTTTCCTTAAAAAAAAAAAGTCAGACACAAAAGGTGAGATAGTTTATCATTCCATTCATATAAAATATAAAAACAGGCAAAACTTTCCATGACAGAGGTCAGAGTAGAGGTGACTCAGGATGAGGATATTGACTGAGAAGGGGCACAAAGGAACTTTATGGGGGTGGGAATATACTTTGGCATGATCTGGGTGATGTACATGAATGCAGTAATGTGTAAAAATTTATTGGTGAAATTGATTGTGGAATAGCACATCTTTTTGCAATTTACTGTAAGTCACACTTTTTGATTTAAAAATCAAAGAAAAGGTTCATATATATCAACTTAATAAAAGAGGGGAGCGGGTCTTCAATGGGAGAGTAAGGGAGGTTCTGTCCTGTTGGGCTTTTTGATACTGTTGAGAATGGGCAGTCTGTCTTTCTGGCAGCTGAATTGTCAAGAAACAACCTTGAAGGTCAGCTATATTCTGGGACACTGCATCAGATAAGGTAGGTTTAGATAAGATTTCCTTCTATATCTACAGTAGCTCAAATGTTTTCATTATACAACAATCTTTAGGGACACCTCGTGGCTTAGCAGTTAAATCCACTGGCGCAGTTCACATACATCCCAGGTTTGGGTCCCGGGGTGTGGGTGTGGGTGCCAAAGGGGTAGGGGTGGGGGTGGTAACAACCAAGATGAATAACTAAAATCTAAAAAGGAATTCCTCCTCTTTCTTCCTGCCTGCCTGTCTACTCTCCTTCATTATTGCTTGAACATTTTCTTTTAGAAAAAACCAAAAACAACAACATAAAACAATCTTTATACCAACAAACCAACTCTGGGTGCCCAAGAGGGTCCTTATACAATCATGCTAAGTATTCACAGGTATGGCGGATATCAAGACCCCTGGAGCTTGCATCACAGAAAGGCAAATAATCTAAAAGTAAACATTAGCATTTCCATAGACTGTCCCTTAGTCAAGTGCACCCCCATTATGTTTTGCCTTTGTTCACAGTCTACAACCACAATCCCCGCCCCCTTCATTTCAGAGCAGTGTGGCTCTCTCCTCTGCCCAGGTGACCCTAGGCTTCCCTTAAATTGCCAAAGCCTCCATATACTTAGGGAAACACACCATACTGGCTGCAGTCTGGAGTCCTCCTGTCTAGCAGTCTCTGGCAGAAGCTGGACAAACAAATTCTTATCCCTTCTGACCCTCTGACATGAAGTGGTGGTGGTAGGAAAAAGGAATGGTTGGTTTTGATTTGGAAAACCGTTCTTCTCTGTGAAACACCTGCCTCCTGGCTTTCCCACCCCCTCTTCCTAGAATCAAACCATGAAGTATGGAGTTCTCTCACTCCAAGCTTCCCAAAATGTTGCTCTTCTACTTTCTCTCCTCTTTCTCTGTGCTTTAATTACTTTCCCCATGGATTTCTTTCCATCTGCATTTAAAAACTCTCAATTCTCCCTCCCATCTTTGGGGGGGGAAAAACCCCTAGTTTTCCCTTTCATCTTCAGCTACAGGCCCGGCCTTTCACCCCTGTTCTCAGATAAGCTCTGGAGAAGGTGACCCGCAATCTCAGCTGCGGTTCTTCCAGCTGACCTGTTCTGCCCCAGCCTCTGAAACCTGCTCCGTTCATGTCTGGGCAAGTCTCTGCTGAAAAGCAGAGACAGCCAGGCACTGCAGCCACATTTCCATTTGTGCACTGCCTCCCATGCTGTGGGCCCCCTCCCTTTCCAGACCAGTCCTCTGGCCTTGAGACCTCTCTCTCCCTCCTGCCTCCCAGCTGCTCCTTCCTAGCTCCATATAGCCACCCACCACAATGGCAGGTCTGTAGGATACTGTCTCCAGGCATCTTCTCGGTGTGTTCATCCCTTGAGGCTGGTGTTCTTAATAACCATCTGTGTTTAAACCATATCTCTGCCTGGAGTTCTCTGGGCATCTTTGGGGTTCTCTCCTGCATGTAGTCTCTCCCTCTTACCTCCCATATCTAGCTGGGCACATACAAGAGAATACTTCCTAGCCTCTCTTGCAAGTATTATGACCATGTTAGTTTGTTTCTGGCCAATAGATGTGAAAGTGTCATGGGGAATTTCTGAGACCTAAGAAGGGTACTTAACTGGGCGTCACTTTTGTAAGTTTTTTCTGGGCTCTGCGAGGAGAAAAGCTCAATCAGACAAAAAATGTCGAATAGCCAGGGCTTTATTGGGGTTTGCACACCCGGGTGAAACTCCCAAGTCCGCAGAGGGCGGGGAAGTCGCGGGCTTGGAAGTCACGTCCAGAACAAAGGGGGACCGGCTCTTTAAGCAGAGGAATTTCGCGGGCTTCCCATATGGCGATTGGGATTGGCCCTGTGAATCCAGGTGTAGGGGTTGCATCCCTTATTCTGACGTCATCCACCTTTTTCCCGGGCTTGGCCTTTCCCGGGCATGGCCGCTGCTGCTTTTGTCCCTGGGCCAGCCTAACAACTTTCATCTATCATCCCTCTTCCCGCTTCTGCTGAGTGGAAGTAGACATAAAGCCATCTTGGCCCATGAGGTGATTTTAAGGATGGCAGTGCAAAAAAATGGGAGCAGTGTGCATCCCGGATAAGTTGGATTTCTTGGACAGTTGCCCTCTGTTTTCACCAGGACTTCTGTTTCTTATTTTTTAAAGGAAACGTGCAGGCAGGAATGAAGGTGAATAGGCAGGTATGCAAGAAGAGTGAAGGGGAAGAAGCACTTCATCTATTTTATTTAGTTGTTCATCTTGGTTGTTCCCCTGGCCCTGTGTCTTGAACCCAGGTCCTTGGGTGTATGTGGACTGCACGCACTAGGCCACCAGGGCACACCTGGATTTCTTTTAGGGGAGAAAATACACACAAAACACACCTCTACTATGTGTTTAAGTCCCCATTTAATCTGTTGAGCCCAGGAGTTGAAATGGACTCCCACACCTTTATCTTCCTCCTACCCATTAAGAAGTTGATGATCTTCCCCCACCCCAAACTGCACACCTTCTGTGTGTCCTGATGTGGGGACAGCATAGCTTAAAATCTATAGAGAATAGTAGACTAACTGGCAAAACCTGAAAGAGACCCCAAGGGGTTTCTCAGCTTAGCAGCCCTGCATCTACAGCTGGACGCTTACGCCATTTTTCTCCAGGTAACCTGGACATGCCCAAAGTCCCTAGCCCTCAGATATATACAGAATCCATCTTGCCTGTGTGTGAGAAGCAAGCAGCTTAGGTTCTGCTCCCGCACACACCCAGGTGTGTATTCTCTTGATATAACCTCAACTAGTTATTTCTGCTTTTAATAAACTTGCCGTGTGTTCCTACCCAATGACTCTCTCCAAGAATTATTTCTGGACGAACCCAGCATCTCATCAGCATGCCTCAGCTCCTCCCTCAGCACCTCATCAGTCCTGCCACAGTAAGTGGTGCCCCACTACCTCCTGCCTCATCCCTTGTCTAAATCAGAAAACAGGCAGTCACCTTCAATCAAATTTCAATTGATTACCTAACTAATCAATGGTCAAATTTTGTCAATCCTCAGGGCATCTCAGGATCTATTCTCTGCCTCCAGGTTCTGGTTCATGTCTCCATATATCATCAGCCCACAGCCACCCACAGATCTTGAGGGTCCTATGGAGGTGATCTCAGAGGCTGCTACATGCCAGCAGCTCTTCTGAGAAGTGGACCTGGCTGGCCTAAGACAAAAAGGGAGAGGGAGGCCAGGGTGCTTGAAAACTGAGGAAGAAAGAAAGAGCTCGTGAAGGGATATGAGGCCAAGGGACAAGCCCTGTCTCCAAGGAAACAGGCAGTCACCTTCAAGGCCAGACAACTAGGAGGGTGTCATGGGCAAAGGAACATTCAGGCCCAGTCTCAGCATATGCTTTTGTGAATCTGTTGTAGCAGCTTCTTTCTGGGGACATCTGTAATTGCCCCCAAAGTCACATCCAGTCACTTCTTTGGGAAACTTAATTATCTGTTCATGGACTGTGTGTGAGGAGCTGAGGTCAGAAAAGAGACCCTCAGGTATCTCTGGTTTCCTTTCACCACTCCTGAGCACCTGCTGTTAACCACGTGCTCCTGGGAGCCTCCAGGATCTTTTGGGGGGAGTCTGTCCTACCCTCATAATAGGTGGGAAACAGACTCAGAGTTCAGAAGTGACTTACAAGGGTAACGGAGCTCAAAAAAAAAAAAAAAAAAAGGACCTGGGGTCTGCTCCAGATCCCTGCTCACTGTTGTTTTGATTTGCATTTCCCTGACAGCCAGCGAGTGAGAATATCTTTTCTTGTGCCTGTTAGTACACATCTGTATATCCTCTTCAGGAAAATGTCTCTCCAACTTTTCTTCCCATTTTTTTTATTGGATTGTCTGCTTTTTTTGTTAATAAGTTTTATGATTTATTTGCATCATTTGGATATAAGCCCTTGTCAGAAATATGGAACACAAATATCTTCTTCCAGTTAATAGGTTGTCTTTATATTTTGGTGATGTTTTCTTTTGCTGGGAAGAAGGTTTTTGTTTGATGTATTTCCAGGTATTTAATTTTCCTTTTGTTTCCATTGATGCTGAAGTTGAGTCCCCAAATGCCTCTCTAAGGCTGATGTCATGGGATGTCTTTTCTATGCTGTCTTCCAAGAATTTTATGGTTTCTGTTCTGAGGTTTAGCTTCATTCTTTAGCCCATGGCTGTCCAGTTTTTCCAAAATCATTTATTGAAGAGACCTTCCTTTCTCCATCATACACTTTTGACTCCATTGTCATAGACAAACTCATTGTATGTGTGAGAGTCAGTTTCTGATGATTCAGTTCTAGTCCACTGATCTGTGCCTGTTGTTATTCCAATACCAGGCCATTTTGATCACCATCACTTTGTAGTATAGTTCATTGTCTGGGAGTGTAATCCCTCTGAATTCTTTCTTTTTTTTCTCATAATTGCTTTGACTATTTGGGGTATTTTGTTGTTCCATATAAATTTTAAGAATTTTTATTCTATTTTCTTGAAATAGCCCTGTAGGATTTTAACGGGATTGCACTAAATCTGTATATTGCTTTAGGTAAGATGATCATTTTAACAATGCTGATTCTTTCCAACCATGAGCAAGGAATGTCTTTCCATATCTTTGTGTTTTCTTCTGTTTCTTTTAAGGACTTGTAGTTTTCATTGTACAAGTCTTTCACCTACTTTTTAGGTATAATTCAAGATATTTTATTCTTTTTACTTCCATTTTAAACAGCATGGCTTTCTTGATTGCATTTTCAACTAGCATGTTGTTTGAGTACAAAAATGCAACTGATTTTTATACATTGATTTTGTAGCCTGACACTTTACTGTATTCATTGATAGGTTCTAGTAGTATTTTGACAGTTTTTTAGGAATTTTCAATATATAATGTCAACTGCTTGTAATGATAGTTTTTCTTCTCTTTTCCAATTTGGATTTCTTTTCTTTCTTTTTCATGTTTAATTGCCCTGGCTAAGACCTCCAGTACAATATTAAATAGCAGAAGAGAGAGTAAAAAGTCTTGTCTGTTCCTGACCTTAAAAGAAATGCTCTCAATTTTTTGCTATTGATTATGACAGTGGTTGTGGGTTTATAGTATATGACCTTTATTTTGAGAGATATGTATCTTCTATCCCTCATTTTTATCATAAGGGGGTGTTGGATCTTGTCAAAAGCTTTCTCTGTATCTACTGATAGGATCATGTGGTTTTTCTTCTTGCTTTTGTTGATATAGTACATTAATAGATTTACATATGTTGAATCATCCTTGCATCCCTGGGGTAAATCCACTTGATCATTATGGATGATCCTTTTGATTTGATGCATTGTTGGATTCGGTTTGCTAATATTTTGTTGAGAATATTTGCCTCTATGTTCATTAGAGATATTTGCAGTTTTCTTTCTTGGTGATGTCTCTATCAGCTTTTGGTATCAGTGTGATGTTAGATACACAGAAAGTGTTTGGAAGTATTCCCTGTTCCTCAATATTTTATAAGTTTGAGAAGAATATGTATTAATTCTTCTCTAAAAGTTTGGTAAAACTCATTAGTAAAGCCATCTAGTCAGCTTTTATTTTTGGGGACACTTTTGATTACTTCTTCAATTTCTTTGCTTGTCATTTTCTGTTCAGATGGTCAAATTCTTCTGAGTTCAGACTATATTCTTCTAAAAATCTGTCCCTGTCCTCAGTGTTGTCCACTTTATTGTCATAGAGGTGTTCATAGTAGTGCCTTATGATGTTTTGTGTTTCTGTGGTAACTGATTCTGATTCTAGCTAAGGGAGTTTTCTCTCTTTATCTTTATGAGTCTAGTCAATGGTTTGTCAATTTTGTTTATTTTTGCAAAGAATCAACTTTGGGTTTCATTAATGGTCTGGATTATCTTTTTAATTTCATTTATTTCTGTTTGAATTTGTATTATTTCCTCTCTCCTACGGATTTTTGGCTTTATTATTATTATTATTCTTTTTCTAATTATTTCAATGTAGTGTTAGATTGTTATTTTTCTTGTTTCTTGAGGTGATCTTGAATTGCAATGAATTTCCTATTTGTACTGCTTTTGCTGCATCCTGTAGTTTCTGTTAGCTCATGTCTTCATTCTCATTTGTCTCTAAGTATTAAGTTCATCTTTTATTTCCTCTTTTACCAGGAGTCATTCAGAAGTATATTGTTTAGTCTTCAACTAATTTGGGGTCTTACAGCTTTCCTTATATGGTTAACTTCTAGTTTAAAATCATTGTGGTCAGAGAAGATGCTTGGTATAATTTCAAACTTTGTTAAATTTGCTGAGACTTGCTTTGTGTCCCATCATATGATCTATTCTTGAGAATAGTCCATGTGCAGTTGAGAAGAAATCAAAATCTGTAGTCATTGGATGAAGTGTTCAGTATATGTCTATTAGACCTAATTTCCAAATGGTCATTTAAAGCTGTTGTTTCCCTGTTCATTTTCTGTTTGTTTGATCTATCCATTGTTGCAAGTGGGGTGCTGAAATCTTCCACTATTACTGTGCTGCTATAAAAGTCTCTCAAGTTCTACTAATGTTTGCTTAATATATTTTGATGCTCCTTCATTTGGTGCATATATATTAATAAGCATTATATCATCTTACTGAATTGATCCCTGAATCATTACATAATGTCTATATCTGGGTTTTTTTTTTGTTATGCTTTTTACTGGAAGTCTATTTTACCTACTATTTTTTGGTTACTATGCAATCTTCCAACAATTGACTTTGTGACTATGTTTCTCTTTTGAAAGATGTTAGTTTCCTGAATGCAGCAGAAAGTTGGATTTCTCTTTTTAATCCATTTGTCCACTCTGTGTCATTTGACTGGTGAGTTCGGTTTAATATTTAGGGTGTTTATTGATATGTAACTGTTTATTGCCATTTTGTAATCTGTCTTCTGGGCAGTGCCTTTGTTCTTCTCTTTCTCTTCTTAGATGGGTTAGATGTAGTTATGTTTTCATTGTTTCCTTTTCTGTGTTCTTTGCTTTTTCATTGAGATGTTTTGAGTTTACCCTGATGTTAGCATTAATAATTCTATGTTTATATCCTGTTTTTACATGAAAGCAGATCAGTCTTGCACTCCTTCTAATCATTCGCATTTTTAGTCTTCTCTTCTCCTTCTTACTTTTTATATTTGCTGTCTTACTGTTTTTAAGTGGGGTTTCTTTTCACTTTTTTCCTTCAGTATTTTTGTAGAACAGGTTTTGTGGTGATGAATTCCTTTAACTTTTGCTTATCTCAGAAGCTTTTTGTCATTCCTTCAGGTAGGAATGATAATCTTGCAGCTTGTAGTAATTCTAGGTTGAAAATTCTTTTCTTTCAGCACCTTGAATATATCACTTTTCCCTTCTGTCCTGGAGTTTCAATTGAGAAATTCACTGACAATCTTATGGGACTCCTTTGTATGTGAATCATTTGTCTATAGTTGCTTTTAAGATTCTTTATCTTGTATTTTGACATTTTGATGACAATGTTCTAGGTGTAGTTCTATTTGACTTTCTTTTGCTTGGAACTCTTTGAACTTTCTAAGTCTGGAGTCTAGCTATGTTTCTCATGTTAAGGAAGTTTTCAGCTATTATTTCTTCAAGTACAGTTTCTGCCACTTTCCTCTATCCTCTCCTGCTGGGACCCCTATGATACGATGTTGTTCTCTTTGATGTCATCCCATAGCTCATGAAGGCTTTCTTGATTCTTTTCATTCTTTTTCTCTTTGCTGGTTTGCTTGAGTGCATTCCTCTGACCTATCTTCTAGTTCACTTATTCAGTCGGAGGTTTCATCCATCCTATTCTTGAATCCTCTCTTGAGTTCTTTGGTTCATCTATTGTTTTCTTCATTTCTTTGATAAATTGCTTCATTGACTCTCTCTCTCTCTCTCTCTCTCTCTCTCTCTCTCTCTCTCTCTCTCTCTCTCTCTCTCTCTCTCTCTCTCTCTCTCTCTCTCTCGTTGTTGTACTCTTCTCTTCTTCTATTGCTTCCTTGATTTCCACAAGTACATTTACCACTTTTGCCCTAAAGTCATTCTCATATAGTTTGCACGTGTCTGTTCTGTTGAGATTTCCCCTGGGTTTTTAATTGGCTCCATCATTTCATGTCTATTTCTCTGTCTTTGCTCTGCTTGGCATCCTGTTTAGGTTTCTCTGTGTTAGGTTTCTCTGCAGTTATGGCCTTGTGCAGTGTGCTACTTATACTAGAGACTCCTGGATCTTGGTTTAAACACTGGGAATTCTTGAGTTGTGGCACCACTACTGCTTGGATTTGCTGACATTCTTAGGTGGACCCTGCCTTGGGGCCTGATAGTTCAGCCTGTGGGGTTGGAATCTATATGGGGGATACAGAACCTTCCTCCAGCGTCCCAGCCCTAAGTGATAATGACTACCTTGTAGTTGACCTAAAATCAGCAATCGGGTTGCCTCCACTCACATCATGGTACTGTGGGTGGCATTGGAGTTTCCTTCTGGGGGATGATGCTCTTTTTTCTTTAAGCTTGGGGGCAGGATTTTCAGTGGATAGTTCTGTGGCTCCAGTGCAATATAGTGAGAGGGAGTGGGGGAGTTCCTCTAGCTAGCTTCTGGTTATGGCAGCACATAGTGCAATATTCCTTTGACAGAGGGTCTCCTGCTCTGGCCATTGGGCCACTGGCCTGCCTTGCACCAAGACCCTCTCTCCTGCTACATGTCCTGGACCTGCTGGGTGGGTTCTCTGATGCCCTCAAAGTGATTCCTGGGAGGCTTAGTTCTCCCTCTCTGGCACATTTTTCCCACAAGGCTTGGAGTCCTAAATCTGTGATGCAGCTCTGAGCGCCGATGCCTTTGCCTACTCTTGCTGCTGCTGTGTCTGCAATCCCCAGGCCAGTCTTTCTCCATGGAAGCTCCTTTATTCCCTTCTCCCACTTCCTAATCTGGAATGTACCTGGGGCCACTTTTTCACTATCCAGATACTACTCCAACTTAAATATCTCCTCTTTCAGAGTCCTGCTTGACTGACCTGGCCATCATTCCTTCCTGAAACATGTGCTGTTGTTCATGTCCTGCTTTGTTGTGTCTTATGACCTCCAGAAGTCTGTGTCCTAACAACACAAGCAGAAATCACTTTTTAAGTTCATCACCTGGGTCTTGAATGTCTTCCTGACTTTTTACTCCACTTGCTATGATCTGTTGGGGTTCAGAGAAGTTCTCCCCAAGATGTATAGCTTTGGCCTATGGAATATTTCAGGCTGAAATAAATCAAGACTCTGCAGGTTCAAGCGAAACTTTTGCCACTCCCTTACCTACCTAGAGGAATACAAATGGAAGATCTTACCCAGAACTGGGGTTATCACTAGAAATAAACTTCCTATGTGAATAACTTATCTATATGGCATGGAGACATCTAATTAGTGAACATTTGCTTTTCTTTTTGTCATGTGACTAACTCTCCTTCCCTGCTTGAGCCCCATCTCTTATTCCATTCCTTAGCTAAAGATGGCATTTAGACTTCACTTTACCTTTGTGTCCTTGGCCCCTTGTTTCTCTGTGGGCTCTCTGCAGGTATGAAATTAATTAAAGTTTGGTATTTTTCCTACTGTTAATCTATTTAAATTTAATTTGATTATTCCTCAGCCAGAGAAGAACCCAGAGTGGGTAGGAGGATAGATCTGTTCCACAGAGCTCCAAGTCTTGGGTCTTCCTAACAATCCCCTTTGTCTATCTTTCCTTGCCTTCAAAACTGACCTGCCCTTATGAAAACAATAGGTCAATTTGTAATAGTTTAATCATGCTATTTACTTTTTCATTTAACCAGGAGGGAGGTACATTCGGTGGAGACTTTGAGAGGTGTTGTACCTTAGTTATCTTACTTATCACACACACTCTGTGAGTGTGTTACCCATTTTATCAACGGGGAAGGGAACATTCAGGGAAATTAAGTAACATGTCCAAGATCGCACAGCTAGTGAGGGATGGATCAAGATATGAAGTTCAGACTTCGCGTTTTCAATCATTTCCTTAGCATATATTCCTTCTTTCCTTATGGTAAAGTGTTAACGACTGTCTGTAGATGGCATCGCAAGGCAATTTCCAGGCCGGCTAACCTGGCTAGAACACTGGTAGGACTCAGAGCCTGTGGTGCACAGGTTCACCACCAGGGGGCAGGCGGAGGAAAGAAATTGCACCAGGAACCAAACTAAGGGGCCCACAGAGCAGTAAATTCCTTTATCTTCTGACTGGGAGAAATCAGCATGTGTTACTGAAATCTTCCTCAAGCATTTTGCAACACCCTAACCTAAGCAGAACTTTAAATCTTTTTCGTTGTTGTTGTTCTTGCTAATTTACTTAATACCATCAGCATGATTGATAGCAGAATCCTGTTTCTGCAACTTCCTGGCTTCAGGAATAAAGAAGAGCACCATTAATTACTCCTGTGGGCCAGGGTTTTTGAATGTTTTATCTTATCAAATCTCTACATCTTGAGAGGTTCTGAGAGGTGACATAACTTAGCCAAGTTTGCACAGCAGATTCAGGATTTCAACCCTAATCAATCCTACTTGAAAGATTTTTAGTTTCTTCTGAGCTTCAGTAGTCTGATCTGTTAAATGGGCATAATTATAATTCCTATTCCACTGTGAAATAGGATAATGTTTGAAAAGTGCTTCAGAGAAGACACAGGTATGAAGAGTTAAAATGGGTAAAGTAAAAATGTTATTTAGCTGAGGTCTGTCACACAGTGAATTCTAAAACTGGTCCCCCAGCACAGACTCCTTTTTGCAACACCAATAGCATTATCAATTATGGTGGCATGTATTTTCATATATGATATACCCTGAGAAATTGAGGCTCAGAAATGGAAAGAGATTTGGCTGAGCTCTCTGACCTGGCTATTGTTCTTTAGTTCTCATTGATTCATATCCTTGAGTAACATTTATTAAATACCTACCTAACATTAGGCTTGTGCTAGGCACTGGAATACAGAGTTGAATTAGGCATTGTCCCCATGTGCTCAGACGTATTCATTGACTAGAGAAAGAATGATTGCCCTAATCAGGACTGTGTTCTCAGTCCCCACTACCACTGTGATGTTTACCCACAAAGCCATTTGTTGACCCACCCACCAATTCACCAGCCATCCATTCATCCAACCATCTACCCACTCATTCAGCTAGCCAGTCACTCACTTATCTATACCTCTATCTAAGCACTTGTTTAGATATTCCTTCCTCTGACTTAGTTCCTCCTTAGTGCTCACATTCGTGTTCCCTCTATCACATCACCAATTACTCTGCTTGTAAAGGTCTGTTCTCTTGCCTGTATTCCCTTCTAAACAATAAGCTCCCTGAGAACAGAGACCAAATTAAGAATTCTTAGTAAATTCTTATTATATAAAGCAGTGATGCCCAAAGGGGAAGCGGGGCTGCTCAGAGCTTGTGTAAGATGGAATGCAGGAGGACAATTTTAGAACTTCCAATAGCATTACTTTTTAGCTAGATAACAAGAACATAATCATCTTCTGATATTTATCTAGATTGATAATGGCTCATCTAATATAGTGGATAGTCCTTCATTGCCCTTGGTACATGAGGCACCCAGAGAAGAGAATGGAGGTTTCTACCTATAGATAAACCACCAAGGCCTCCTCTCTTGCTGAATTTCAAGCAATTGTAAATGAAGTTCTTCTTCGACTATACTATGTCATTGGTGTTAATTTTATAAAAGCAAGATTTTCAAATATCAGAATCTTTGTTTAACTTTGTAACAAGATGTCGAGTGACTAATTTTTTTAATTAGTTGGCAGTTTAATATGCCTAATATCATTCTCTGGATTAAATATTAAATGGGAAAATAAGGTATTATGTTTACCAAAACTGATGGGGGTAGTAAACCAAGAAAGAAGACAAGGAACTTAGGACACGGCGGGGGGTCTCCCATAGCAGAGCAGGGCAGGAGGTCCAGAATGGCCGCTGAATAGCAGATTTAGAAAGCAGATAGTTCAGAGGGAGCTAATGGATAGAGAACTCAGGGAAAAATTATTTGTTAGCAGAACTGGCGTTAAGCCAGCCCATTATAATACTTCTGAATTGGCTGTTTAATAGCAGTTAACATGAGCCACCCTCTTTTCACTGCCCAGTCTCTTTCTGGGGTCTCTTGGATGCAACATGATCCAGATGCTGAAGAGTTAATGCCTGGCACAACCAGGGCCTTCAACACTCTGCCACGCACTTTGGTGGATAGTGTTTTGTTCATTCTGACTGCTCTCTGCTATGAGTCATTCCCATATATTGAATTTAATTGGATTGGTAGGTGATGAAATTTTTTTAGTATAACTATGCTTGTCAGAGTATCTGATATGATAGAAAACTTGTTTAGAAAAGAGAGAGAGAGAGAGAGAGAGAGAGAGAGAGAGAGAGAGAGAGAGAGAGAGAGAGAGACAGACAGACAGAAAGAGAGAGACAGAGAGACAGAGAGAGAGAGGGCGTGCCCTGATAGAGTGGCGGTTGGGTGCAGTGCACATACACCTCAAGGTCCCCAGTTTGTGTTGGGGGTGGTGGTGAGCAACCAAGATGAAAAACTAAAGTAAAAATAAAGTTTTCTTCCTTGCCTTTGCTCGCCTTCATTCCTGCCTGCACCCTTCCTTAAAAAAAAAAGAAAAAGAGCATGTGCTATAGGCAAATAGGACAAAGAAAAGAGGCAAATAGAAACTCCAGGATGAATAAAAACCTTGCAAGAAAGACAATGTACTCATAGCTAGTTGAGCCACCATCAATATTTGCCTAGTTGTTATCTTGAAAACATTGCCTTCTGATTTTTAATTTTCAGACTCAGTCTGTAAACAAAGAACAGAAACTTTGCTTACATTTGTAGAACAGACATCAATCTTGAAAATCTAAGTAAAGAAGACCAAGGTTGGGAAGAAAGAACAGGAAGAGAAATAAACATATTCATCTCAGCAAGGGCGAGTCAAAGGACACAATAGTAGGGTGGTGGGCCTAAGAACAGAAATATAAAGATAATATTTACACATATAAAGGCATCAAAATGAGGAGTAGTTATAATTGTCTAAATTCAGGTTCATCAGGAAGCTGACAATAATGCCTGAAACTAATAATTCTAGAAAGTTTGTTAAAGTCATATTGAATGACTAGCAAAAATGTCTGGAAGAGTACAGAGTTTCCCCTGGAAGGTGGTAGGGAAAGTGACTGGGGACTTCCCTTGTAAGATCTTCTGCGCATCTTGACTTTTTATTTTTTACGTTTTTTTTTTTTAAAAAAAAAAGAGGAAGGAAGGCAGGCAGAAATGAATGAATGAAGACAGCAGGCAAAAAGGAAGTAGGAGGAAGAAGCATTTTTATTTAGTTAGTTCATTTTTTTTTGTCGTTCCCTCACCACCTCTGGCCTGCAGACCTGGGTCCTTAGGCTATATGTGGCCTGTGCCCCAGGGATGGGTTTAACACCTGAGCCAAAGGGCACGCACTACTTAACGTTTTTGTTTTTGTTTTTAAAGGAACAAAGACAGGAACAAAGGTGAGCAGGTAGGCAAGCAGGAATAGAAAATAGGAAGCAACATTTATTTATTTTATTTAGTTATTTATCCTGGTTGTTCCCCTCAGTCCTAAGTCTCAAACTTGGGTCCTTGGGATATATGGGGACTATGTCTGATGGCCTTATTTGCTAGCCCACCAAAAAGCACCACTCTTTGACTTTTTAAATCTATCATATGCACATATTAAAAACTCACAACAAGAAAAAGCTTTTTCATGACTAAAGTGAATGAGTTGGGGACGATTTGACAATACTGCATTCAATGGTAGTTCCTAAAATATAAAATTTATCATCCAACGTGCTCTGCTGAGAAAACCGTTGTGACTCAGACGCCTCACCCAAATCCTTGGCCTCTTTCCCATCCTGGTCTTAAGGAATGAGAAATTTGAAGTGACCAGGTGAGGTCCCTGGGCAACCAGGCTGTCGTTGAGGTCAGAGGGGCTTGAGGGCTCTTCTCTTGGTGGGGTGTGTGCAACGTCTGTGGGGACAGTGCAGGAATCCGACCACATGCCAGACTGCAGGAGTTTAGCATTCTAGATGCCCTTCGCCAGCTGGAATAGAGGGAAGGGAGAAGACATTCTTGCCCATCAATAGGGACCCAGGGCTACTTGCTTATTGGAATGGCTGTCCCCTGGGGCATTCTGCATTCTCAGTGTTCCTATCTGTGGACAGATGAAGGTGGCATGCTCACATGGGACAAGGACTATCCATCTGCAAGTAGGAGGACTGACTCTTTCACCCATCCCCACTTCCCTTCTGCCCCAATCTGAATTGCAGAGGACATGATCCTACCTCTGCTTCTCCCCGTTCTGTCCTCCCTGGACTTCGCCTGGACCTCCAGATTCCTCCCACATTGGCCAGGACCACGGATTCCAAAATAATGCACCACTATGTCTCATTAAACCCCTGAATCTCAGGAGCACCTGTTGGAGTAGTGGTAAATCCAAGTTCATGCCCCAGGACTGGGACCAACCAAAACGAACAACAAAATAAAATAAAGTGCTTCTTCACTCTTCCTGCCTGCCTGTCTCTGTTTGCCACCTTCCTACCTATACCATCCCTTTAAAAAAACAAACAACGAAACTAAATCCCCAACTCTCAAGGTCCTGCTTCGACTTGGCACAGACCTTGCTACTCAAAGGAGCCACAGCAGCAGCACAGCAGCACCCATGGGGTGGGAGGAAGCTCATTGGAAATGCAGAATCCTGGCTCCACTCCAGGCCTCCTGTGTCAGAATCTGTTTAAGAAAACTCCCAAATGATTTTGTGTACATTGAAGTTTGGGCAGTGAATTAGAATCCACCAGATGATATGTCAATCAGCCTTTACCACTTGTTAACATTTAAAAAATTCTTCCTGTGACCCAGGCTGTGTATGTCTTGTCTTATTTAACTTTCACACAACTTTACGAAGTAGGGATTCTATTGAGGCCATTGTACAGATGAAGAAGTTAAGGTTTGGAGACATCAAACAACAGCTCTAAAGCCGTGCAGCAAACAACGAAACTGGGATTTGAAACCAGGCAATCCAAACTCAGAAATTTCCATGTACCCTGGTGGCTCAGGCAACTAGAGCATAGGTCATGTTCAGTCCAAGGACCTGGGTTTGAGACCTGGGCAGGGGGTGGAGGGACAGGCAAAAATAAAAAACAAATAAATAATAATGCTACTCCTCCCCTCTCTCCCTCACTCCTTTTCCTTCCTTCTTTCCAAGTGCTTCTTTCTTCTCTCCCTTCTTCTCAGAAATAAACAAAAAAGCTTAGAGGGCTCAAGTTTAGCAGTTATTTTATCCATCCTAAGAGGCTTGTGCTTATTCTAAAAGAGTCTTGGAAAAGCTTTTAAGCAAGTGAAACTGTCTGTCCAGTGACTGAGAAGAGCTGAGGAGAAGTTGGGAGAGGACTTAGTTTTCAGAACCACTTTTTAAGAGGGTAACTTTGGGCAAGTCATTGGCAATGAAAATGATGGCAGTTCCTGCCTCTCATGATTATCTGAGTATTCGATGAGATCATATGCAAATTTCTTTATGAACAGTGAGTCTCCAGCTGACATTATTGGGCTCCTCCTCTCTGAAGCTGTTACAGCTCTCTCTCTACCAACAAAGCCAAGCACAAAGCCAAGCGTGTGCTCTTTTAGAAGTAGTGAAGGCAGTTTTATTATGTGTGGGCTCAGGGAATATTTTCCATAACTGAGCAAACAAGTAAATTGGGGGTACATTTTTATAGGGTCAGAAGGAGTGAGGGAGAGGGGAGGTGTAAATTAGAACAGGAATCACAAAAGGAACCCAAGTTAGTCATTTGTGAATTCCTCACATGGGCAACACACAGGATTCAGTTTACTAAACAAATATTTGCAAAATGCACATAAAGCTCCATTCTCAGGTAATAAAGAAAAGTCTTTTTATCTGGCCAGTAGCTTCCAGCCAGCCCAGACTACAAGGCACCTGATAGCTTGGTGGGCTCCATAGCTGGCCTACGGTGGCTAGAAACTGGTTCTTTTCTTCTACAAAGCCAATGCTCTTGTCGGGGACATAGAGGTGGGAGGTGATATTTGGCCCTCTGAGTGGTCAGATCCTGGGGAAACACTGATGTATCAGTAGATTTGCAATAAAACAGCTTGTCTGGGAAGCCAATCTGTGGGTGGAGTGAGAGCAGGAGGTAGGGTGGTGAGATAGTGTGGTAGGCAGGCATGAAAGTGGGGGTTGGGACATCGGAGGGATGTGTAACCTCTGTGTGGGAGAAAGGCTTCCTTAGAATGTTGCAGCTCTCTCTCTACCAACTAAGCCAAGTGTGTGTTCTTTTAGAAGTGGTGAAGGCAGCTTTATTATGTACGGGCCCAGATATAATCTGAGCAACCAAGGAAATTTGGGGGTACAATTTTATAGAGTGAGGGAGAGGGGGAGGTGTAAATTAGAATAGGAATCACAAACAGAACCCAAGTTAGTCAATTGTGAATTCCTCACATGGGCAACACACAGGATTCACATAATTGCAAAAATGCACATAGGGCTCCATTTTCAGGTGATAAAGTAAAGTCCTATTTATCTGGCTAGTAGCTTCCAGACAGCCCAGACAGGGCGCCTGATAGTTTGGTGGCCTTCACAGCTGGTGGCTAGAAACTGGGGGTGCAGCTCTCTTCTTCTACAAGAGGAGATGCCCCTGGGATGAGTTCTGAAGTTGGCGGAGAAGGGTAATCTAGATAAAAGGAATAGCATGCAGTTAGGGGTTGGAATGACAGTGAGGGAGTTTGTACATACTGCCTAGAAGTCAGAGGGCAAGCAGGTCCAGGGAAGGTGGCCCCTACAAGACTGAGCAGGGCAGGGGATCAGAAAGCCCTTCATCACTCTTGTTACCTCCTTTTCTGACTATTCACAGTCTCCATGATTTTGGGCTCTCTGTCTTTCTGTTTCTAACTAAGGTTTCTATTTGTTTTTTTCCACTGACACACAATTTCTCTCTGTCTTTTGCTACTGGGCTCAAAGACCCAGTTTGGTGGCATCTCAGACCCTCACAGTTCTGCTTCCAGCCTCCTCTTTAGACCTGACTTGGGTCTTTGGTGCATGGTACCCTCGGGGCTGCCACCAACCCATATGGTGGTTTTGTGACTCTTCCTCTGGACAGACACACCCTTATACCAGGGTTCACAGACAAGCAAGTGGAGTGCTGACTGGACTTCAGCCCCATTAGACCCTCCGTTGGGGACTTTTAAGCAGTGTCCAACCTGTGTAACCATAGTGGTCCTGACACTTGAGCCCCGTCCTCTTCTCTGCTCAGACCAGGGTAAAGCTAATTTAAAGGTAAAGACTGTCATACTCATTTCTGACATCCTAGTCTCCAAAAACAGGGCTTGCCACTTAGTAGAAGGGAAGGATGACCTCACATCCTGAATACAGGGCCTGCTCTACACAGCCCACTGCTGTTGCCAGGCCTAAACTCGGTTGAGTCTCTAGTTATCCCCGTTGGGGCTCAGAGAATCTTGACTACCTGACTTCTACTCTCCAGGGAAACTTGGTCTAGGTAAGAGACTGGAGGTGGGAGTGGGGTCTTCCAGGTCCTTCTACCCAAAGGCGGACCTGCCCCCAAAGAACAAGGAGGGAAAAGGGACAGACCCAGTCATGGGGAAGTTAGAACCAGCATGGGGAAGCAGTAGATTTGGCATGCAGACAAATAATGAATAATTCAAGCATACAGATCCTTTCAGGGTCATACCTGTGGTTCAGGCCTCCTTGATTCCACCAGTGAATGTATCCACTGAGCACCCACCAAGGACCCCTGGGAGTCTGGGGTGAGCCTGATCCTCCTGCTACAAGCTTGGGGCTCTTTGAAACTGCGTGTTTCATCTTAAAAATTCATGAGAATTTTGCACTCTATTCCCAGGCTTGTTTTAGCAGTCGTTGCATTAAATTACTTTCTGTGAATAAAACAGAAGCTTCAGAAAGATGACCGTGTTTCTCTGAGACTCCAGATTCTGCCAGTGCAATCTGAATCAGGACGTAGATGCTCTGTTGTTTTTCCTGCTCTACCTCCAGACCTTTCTGGACCAGTGACTCAGTTTCTGTCTTACTCACTCACTCTCTGTCTTAAGACTCTGGCCTCTGTCCCTGGGGTGGGCTCATCCTGCAGGCTATATTTCTCTGAACACAGTGATTGCTTCAGGAGTGAAGATATGATCCAGGTTGAAGCAATGAGCATCTGTCCAGTACTGCAGCTGGGATGGCTAAGCAGCTGGGATGGCTAAGCAGCTGGGAGACAGCCTAGAAGCTTTGAGGTCACTTTCTAGAGAAAAGTATCCTAGGTATGGACAACCCAAAAGGGAGTAGAGTTGAAACCATGTAAGTGACAAAGTCCCAATGGTACTGTTTAAGTCTCTGGATCAAGCCATACCTGCAGTATTTTGATTGAACTGGCTGTTAGGCTGGCCCAGAGGGACAAAACGGCAGCTATACCCGGCGGCCATACCCGGCAGCCATGCCGGGGAAAATGGTGGCTGACGTCAGACTAAGGGATTGAACCCCACACCTGGAATCACAGGACCAGTCCCCAGTTGCGACGTATGAAGCCCGCCACATTCTTTTGCTTAAAGAGTGCGCTTCTCTTTGTTCGGCGTGACTTCCCTGGCCAGCGTTCTGCGGATCGGAGAACCTCGCCCGGGGGCGCAAACCCCGATAAAGTCCTGGCTATTCGACTTTTTGTTTAATTGACTTTCATTCCTTGTGGAGCCCAGAAAAAGCCTTTCACTGGCTTGCATTGGGTTTCTTTTATTTGGAAACATTCTGACTCATTCAAGCAAAGGATGCATACCCCAGTTTGGAGGCACAGTTTAGTGGAAAGAATCAGATGACTGAATTTGAATCTTGCTTTCACAAACTTGCTATGTTGAATTAAGTCATCTCCTTTTCAACTCTTCCAACTATGAGATCCTCTGCCTAAAAACCTTGTAAATATTTAATGAAAGATGAATTTACTAGAAACTTTGGGTGGAATTTCTAAGCTGAAAATCTGGGGATTCTGACTGTGTATCAATGAGGCTTAAAAATCTGCATTTTGATTGCAATGTCTGGGAGATTTTAGTACACAGTCAGGTTTGGAAGACATTTAAATTCTTAAATTTTTCTTTCTAAGGCAGCCCTTTAAATATTCCTCCAACAGAAATTTATTGAACACTTACTATGTGTCAGTGATTCCTTTCTCTGACAATGGCCTTCTTGTCGAGTAGGCAGGATGGTTTTCATTGTTAGCCAGGACTTTCCGTCAAATCCCAAAGCTGGCTCTGAGAAGTGCATACGTTATTGGCAACATACTTCCTCCAGTCATTCAACTGCTACATAAACGGCATCTAAAACTTTTATTGATGAATAACCTATTCACTGTCTTGAGTTCATTTGTAATCAGCAATTAAGTGAACATGTGCATTTATGTAGCCATTGCTGTTGACGCCTCATTTAAAACCTGACAAGACCAAGTCATGGCAACTGAAGCTCCCACATTTCTAGAATTCAAATGGCTTATTATCAAGATAAACACTTATTATATTAAGGTATGCAATATTCACATCATATTTTATGCATGGTTACTTGTAGCATAGTTCAGCTTGGGGTCAATACCATACTGAATTATTTAAAGTAATTTCTCCCTGGGTTATTAAAAAGTTCAGTAAAACATATCAGTGTATAAAATTTTAATGCATAGCTCATATTGCAGCATTTGTAAGCTCTTGGCCTTTGGAAGAGGAAAGCCTGGGAAACCGAGCTCCAAACAGACTTCTTTGAGAAGGTGTCCACCACTCAACCAAATGCAGCCTGAGCTTTGTCTCACTCAGTGGTGACTTTGAACCTTGCCAGCCTTTCTTTGTGCAAGTTGCAGAGGAGGCCAGGATAAGGGACAGCCACAATTTGTGACTCTTGAAGACCTTCCGGTCCTCAGCTTCAGGGACTTTGACTGCTGATGACTTGCGTCCAGCGAGGGTATCTGCCAATTCTGCTATGTATGACCCCCACCACTCAGACAAGCAATGGGCACAAAATTTCCTAGTCTGTTGTTTACCCATTTCATGAGACTTCATCCTATCTCCCCCTGAACCACACCTTCCCTAGAAGGGCCAGCGGGGACTGTAATACAGGTTGAGAAAACTCAGTGGGGATGTGCCCTGGTGCAGTTGGGTTTGGGCACAGTTCACATATATCCCAAGGTTCCAGGTTTGCATCCCAGGGTAAGTAGAAACAGCCAAAGATAATAACCAAATAAAATTAAGTACTTCCTCCTCTCTCTGTCTGCCTGCTTCTGCTAGCCTTCGTTCCTGCAGGCATCTTTCCTTTAGACAAAACAAAAAACCAGTATACTCCTCTGGCTCAGGGGTGGCTAAGATACAGGCCATGTAAAGCTTATGGACCCGGGTTTGAGACCTGGAGCAATGGGCAAAAATAAAATTAAAATAAAATAAAAGTTCGGGGCAGAGAAGCGCTGTCTCTGTCTTTTAAGAATGGGACCTTTTACTAACACAATACTCTCAGAGTCCCCATTTGGGGAAATTATATCCTGTAGCCAATGTCTGGTCACTGTGACCCTCTGAGCTCAACTTCCCCAATTAATTCTCAAAAGTGTACATATAAGACACATAACACAGACTAGGTACTCTCCAGTTGTTCCTCCCAACGTCACAGATTTTGATTTTCTTCTCCTGACACCTGAGTCATCAGTGTCTTCTCATTTTAATTCTTTATTTCTCCAGATGGTCATGGATCAGACTGAACCTGTAGTAGTTCAGTAAGTAATTGCTCTGTGGCAGGAAAACATGTTGCCTGGTTCATGCCTCATGCTCTCTTTGTAGTAGGAGACTCTCAGAAAGAGAAAAAGGTCATTTTTTTTCTTCTCTTGCCTATCTTAACAGACACTGACTGGGCTCCTTTGTCACTGGAGATTTTGATAGCTTTGGGGGTTCGGAATCCAGAACAGAAACTACCAGTAGTCTTATGTTGGGGTCCCAGAAGCAGATTGTGAGACAATGATTTGGGGACAATCTGGGAGGTGACCTCAGGAGTTATAGGTAGAGGAGTAGAGAAGTGAGAGCAGGAGGGAAAGAGAAACAATTAGTTGTGTTAATGAACAATTATGCCCAGAATGCCCACCACCCTACCTGGGAGATTGTGGGAAACAAGTTTTGGGTGATCCCACCTCAGGAACCAAGAGCTGGTGTATTTATTTGCTGTTGCTATCCACCTACTGGTTGAAGATGCACCCAGGACCTTAGCTACTGGTCACACTCTCGCTCATGCACCTGGGGGTGTCCTCAGGCAGAGTCTCAGGGACTTGCAGAAAGCTGCTACTTGCTTCCCCAGAAAGGTGAGTTCTGGGGTTAGGGACAGAGCACCTACGGTGACTGCCACACTTGGCCCTCATAAGACAGCCCCTCCACCTTGAGGGAAGGGCACAGTGTTCCTGGACACAATTCCAATGGGAGTATGTGGAGGCTTCCCCAAACCAACAAGCAATTCTCGAATACCTATGTCCGAGAATTCAACTCAATTCACACTACCTACCTGGAAAGAGTCGCATATTCTACAGGTAAAGGGCTCAGTCTCCCAAGATTGCCCTTCAATAGACACCAGTTGAAAACCCAGGCAGCTGTGCTTCTGACCAACTGGCTAGCTTGCGGGGGTGGTGGGGGGCGGGGTCCATCACCAGTTTCTCAGGCTACAGATGCGGTCCCAAGCCGAGGTTAGTACCTGTGCTTCTGCTCAACCAGCTATGTATAAGCAGAGGTTCCAAGACGCCCCCTCAGATTCCATTAACCTTCCAGAAAGGATGACTGAACTTAGGAAACCTGTTTACTCGCTAGAGCACAAACTTATTACCAAGGATATTAGAGGATACGAATTAACAACCAATGAAGAGAAACACGAGGACGGGTCCAAAACAAAAGAACGTCTGACCTTACAGAGGTTAATGTCCAGCAAGGTGGTGGTACATGAAAGTGCTCTGGTTCCCCAAAGCAGAAGCTCTTCTTGGCTTTTTATGGAGGTTTCACCACACAGGCACAACTGATTAACTCACTAGCTTGGCAATTGAGGTTCAGTTTTCAACTCCTTTCCCTCCCTGAAGGATTGAACATTCTGAAAGCTATTCTAGTTGGTTTCCCTGATAACTAGCTCTCAACCTCAAGTTTTCCCCAAAGTTCGCCTTATTAATATAACAAGAGATATCTTTATCATAGCATTTAGGAAAGTCCAAGTATTTGGGGAGCTGTGAGGCAGGAACTGAGAATGAAAACCAAATGTGTATGAGGAATACATATTTGGTCATTCAGATGACCAAAAACATATTTTCTATAAATTATACTTGTATTTGTGTAGTTATATATTACAATAGTGCAGGGGTTATGTGTGTCTCTCTCTGAGGGGGAGTAGAAGCTGGAGCTTGGGGTTTTGACTGACTTCTGGAGACAGGGCAAAAGGTAGTGTTGAGTTCAAACAAGAGGAGGGCAAGGTCTCACTTTCATGTCAGGGCCTCTGAGGCATGGCCCGCATGATAGAGGTATAGCTCAGAATGGAATGCTGCATGTCTACAATTTCAGCATTTAACTTCCAAAATCAACGTGAGACCAGACAGGCAGGGAGGATGGATTGTCGCTGACAGGATGGAACAACAAATGGGCATGTTCCTTTTGGCGCCAGAAGCTTTTAGAACAAAACAGAGAAATCCTTCAGGAAGTCCCTCTTTCTATCTCACCTGGAACCACCTGCAGTGCAGGTATTTGGTGTTTAATAACACTCCTTTCTTTTCAATAGCTATTCCCTTCTTACCAATAGCTAGTCCTAGGGCTAAAGAAAGGCATAAATTTAGTAATCTCATAACAATCACTGAAGTTCTCCCTGCCCATGAGATCTCTATCCTTTCTGCTATTCCTCCTGCCTTATTTCTAATAAATCTATGAAATTCACTTCTTAATGCCTCCAGAATTCTTTCTTGAATTGTGTCATTGCTGGACTCCAATTTGCCCCAGCAATGCACAGACTGGGAACTGGGTCCTAGGGGTTGTGACATTGTAAACATGCTGTGTCCATGCCAGGGAGGAGAAGGTGATACCACTATTTACAATGGACAACATGGGTGAGGAGAATCTCAGTGGTAGCTGCCATGGTCTGTGATAGGACAAGGGCTCCCAGAAAGGAATGGGTGATGCCATTTTGTGGGAGTTTTGTTGTGTGGTATGATTCTCTAGAGCCTTAGTTTTGGTCTTTCCTGGTGGCACTAGGCCCAAGGCCCTTTTCTCAGTCTCTTCTGGTAAGGTTCCTCACTGTTTTGACTAATGTCTTGTATTAACATCTTAATGGATTTCTTTACAGAATCTTTGTCTCTAGAGTCTGAATGAATTGCAGTGGTACAATGCTCGGAATTTGAGAGCCCATCTGAAGACCTGCAGCTACCCCCATCTTCCTATAACAATAGCCAACAGGCCTACCCTCCACCCCCACCCTGAGTGGTGTATTCCTTTAGCTGCTGGACTGTGTCAAAGTTCCATTAAATCCTTTTGGATACTCAAAGCATTTTCCGGGTCACTCCTTCCAAGTTGCCGAACAAAGAAATCCCCAAACATTCTGGGGAACCTGATAGTCTGAAGATCAGAGATTCTTCCCCAACTTTAGCTTTGACTAGAAGCCATTTGACTGATACCAACCTAGCATACAATGTTAAACTCTCAAAGGGAACCAGCGTTGATTAGCTTACTTGAGATGCACGCATGTCTCAGGTCAGCCCTGAGATAATAGTTGTAAACTTTGAAAGATGGAAGTTGGCCAGGCGTGTCCTTAAGAGGGCCATCATGAGAATGGGGGTTAGAATGGCATCCCCACTTCTGCTAGAGAGAGGTTCTGGTGGGAGGAAGCATGACTCCAGCTGGGCACATCCGTTTGTCCTCATACATGAATGGGGCCCTCAGTATTCACCAAGTCTGGGTCTACAAAAGGGGGATCCTTCAGCCATACCATCTGCAGAGGAAACCCTCCACTGCCTACACCTCACTGCCTGTACTATCCAAATCTGATAATTCACTTCCCCATCATCATTTTCACCAGAATATCCTGTTCTTCCACCTACCTGACTTTAGCTAGTGAATAATTGAAGGTAACTGCTCCGAGTGGCTCCAAAGAAGGATGAGAATTCATGCACAAACTACAAGCACTTAGGGTCCAATGCCATGGATAGTTGCCACACCTGTTGACCCCAAATGACTGTGGATAGAGGCATTTCTGATAAGATTTGTAAGTAAATTCCTTCTGAATAATTGACTTTTTTTGAACTGAAGTGGCCCAAGAATCTCTGATGGATATGGGAGGATCAAAATGAACATTTCAGCAGAGGTGAGAAATTAGATAATTTCCTACATTACAAAAAAAATCTTACTGCAGTTTGATGTACAGCTTAGACATTTATTTTTGTTTTTGTTTTTGTTTTGCCACCCAGAATCAGGAAGGACCCTCTCCCTCCTATAGAAACTCTTCTATTTGGTGACTCTTGGAGGAAGTTAGGTATCTACCTCCAATCTTAGAATGTGAAGGAACTAGATATTACCCTTCTATTCCTCTGTGTCATCTGCAGGGCAGGGCCTTATTACCTAGGCTCATCTAACTGGATATTTCTGCAGAGAATTTTGAATTTGAGGAAGTAAAGTCAAGACAGGGGATGCTGAATCTCATGGGGACTGTGCAGTTGTATTTGCAGCAGTACTTGGCAGCAATAGTGATGGTAATGTTGGTGGAGGTAATGGTATGATAGTAGTAGAGTTAAAGAGGCAATCAGTGGTGTTAGTGATAATGATGGTAGTAAGTTTTGGTAGTGGTGGTATTAAGGGTAGTAGTATATGTGGTAGTATTGTTAGTAGTGGAATAGTATCAGAGATGACATATTAACGCAGTATTAGTAACAGTGATGATGGCAGAAGGGTCCTAACCAACATTTTATTTTAGCAATATACTGCACTGAGCTTCATTCTCCTTTTTCAGTGCCAAGAGCCTCATCAGCAAGCATTTTTATGATGAGCCATTCCATAAAAACTTGGCCAGAAACAAGAGTATCACCTTTTTTCTCCTTACTAGTGTCTTAATAACGGAGCGAGGACTATTACAGGAGGCTCCCTTTGGGTTAAATCATGTAACAGGAAATAAAGAATGTGCTTAGGAGTTCCAAAAAATAAGAAAGAATTTCTTCTGGGAAAAAGTTGATATTTTATCCTTACAGATAGATTTATCAAAGGAAAATTTAGAAATTTGTGGAATGTACTCTATTTTATAGTGTTCTGTGTTACTTTTAACTACTTGTGAGAGAACACAGCAATATTTTCAGAGCAGAGAGTCTATAATAAGTTTTTTACTGCAGTAACTTTTATTTTGCACATTAAAATAAACTCATATGTCAGGATTCATATATGCAGTTTCCCCGTTCCTCAATACATCTTGCTCTCCACCAAGTCACCAAATGTTCTTTACTATTGTCCAGTGGGCTCTGCCACCACGTGCTCCTCCACTCCCCCCAATAACTATTGGTAGCCTCAGTTGTATTGCAAGAACTTTTCTGTTCCTTTGTTTTGTCAAGTCACATTACACCTATGAGTGATGTCATCTGGTATCTATCTTTTTTCTTTTCACGTATTTCACCTAGCATAATCCCCTTTAGATCCATCATGTTGATTCTGTTATAGCTCTTTGAGATACACCAAGTAGGCACTCTTTTGGAAGTATTTTAGGCAGATCTATTATGCGTGGGCTTACCAGGGATCCTTCCCACATAAAGGCTGAGCACAGTCTTCCGGTTAGGGTACACTTACATAGATTAGAGCAAGCGCAGAATGAGAGGGACGTAAATTAAGGGAGAGGGTTTCAAGCATGGGAAGTTCTTTGTCTGCTGGCAACATTCTAGGAAGCCCAGGTCACAGGCTATGTTTATGGTTTTGCTAACTCGCAGTTTTATGGCTGTCTGCATGGCTGCTGGAAGCGACGAGCAGACCTTTTCCCCCCCCACAATTCAGATGACAGAATCTCATCTCTTCTAAGGGTTGTGTATATATACCACATCTTCATTATCCATTCATTTGACATTGGACACTTAGTTTTCAGTTCTTAGCTATTGTGAGTAGGAGCAATAAACACAGAGGTGCATAAATCTCTTCAAATTAGAGAGTTTTGTGTCTTTGGGATAAATACCGGGAAATGGCATGGGGGGATCATGTGGGATTTCCATATTCAACATTAGGAGAAATCTCCATATAGTTTTTCATAGAGATTATACCAATTTGCACTCCTACCATCAATGTAAAATTAGACTTTTGGATATTAGCCAGTCTCTCAGGTGTAAGGTTGTTTTGATTTGCATTTCCTTGATAGCCAGCAAATAGGAACATCTTTTCATGTGCCTGTTGGCCATTTGCATATCCTCTTCAGGAAAATGTCTCTTCAATTCCTCTTCCCATTTTTTGATTGGATTGCCTGTTTTTCTGTTTTGAGCTTTATGTATTATATTATGGATATTAAGCCCTTGTCAGAAATATGAAATGCAAATATCTTCTCCCAATTAATAGGTTGTCTTTGTGTTTTGGTGATGTTTTCTTTTGTTTTGAGGAAGCTTTTTTGTTTGATGTAATCCCAGTTGTTTATTTTTCTTTTTGATTTCCTTAATGCTGGAGCTGAGTCCTCAAAGGCCTCCCTGAGACTGATGTCATGGAATGTCTTTCCTATGTTAAATGTATAAAATTCCAAGAATTTTATAGTTTCTGGTCTTATGTCCAAGTCTCTAGATCATTCTGAGTTAATTTTTATGAATGATGTTAGAGAGTAGTCTAGCTTCACTCTTTTGCATATACTGTACAATGATCCCAAGACCCTTTATTGAAGAGACTTTCCTTTCTCCATTGTATGCTTTTGACTCCTTTGTCATAGAATAACTGACTGCATGTGAGGGGGTCAGTTTCTGGTGATTTGATTTAATTTCACTGTTCTGTGCCTCTTTTATTAGTCCAGTACCATACTGTTTTGACCACTATCAGCTTGTAGTACAGTTTAATGTCAGGGAATGCAATCCTGCCAGATTCATTTCTTTTTCTCTCATAATTGCTTTGATTATTTGAAGTCTTTTGTTCTTCCATACAAATTTTAAGAAGGACTCCCTGGCTTTGAAATTAATTCTTCGTGATACCTGCCACTCAGAACTCACCCTTCCCTGGGGATTCTGGATGGGCTGGGATACTTCCTCTGATCTATGATGTAATTCTCACTAATGCTAACCATGTCCTCACTGAGTTGACTTACTTAAGCACATCATTCAACGGGGCTCAACCCTGGCTGTACATCAGAATTGCCTTGGGAGATTTAAAAACTACCAGCCCGGGCCCTACCCTCTAGGGAAAGGGCTGGGGCTGGGATTTTATACAAAGTTCTTCAAGGGTTCTAACGTGTAGCCAGGCTGTCTAATCATTTTACTCAACGCATTCAAAATAGGTGTCAGGAATTCTGTCCCTGTCTCCTGAAGTTCACCAGTTATCCAGGAACATACCTGCTGTCTTGAGCACCTGGACTGACATCCTGAGTGTCTTTGAGTTACTTGAACATCAGTGACTGAGACTGAGATACATCCAAGTCAAGTCCAGGACTATCAATCTCCCCTTTTGAACCTTCCCTTTGGGTGTGCGTGTGTGCGTGCGTGCGTGCGCGTGTGTGTAACACTTACTGATGTATGTTCTATCAACAGCCAGAGAGGCAAACTCAGCTTAGACCCAGGGTATAGTCCTTCCTACCCTGTGTTATGTCTCAAAAGTAAGCAGCTGACTCCTTGGAGGTGGACTTCTCAGTTTTTATGTGATTTTTTAAGTGATAAGAAGACAATCATTTTAAATTATTTTTAAAAAGAGAGACAGTCTCTGGGCTTATGATGGTGAATAGAATATAAATCCTACGGCATTGGCAAATAAAAAAAGCTGGTATGGAGAGTGCCTCTTCCTACATAAAGGTTTTCCTTGGGCCCCTCCTTGCTCACTCCTTTAGTGAGTTCCATCTCACTTCATGCTGCACTGGAAAAATCTCCCTTGGGGGTGGAATATAGCTGTCTGAGCACTGGGTCCTTGGAGGTTGACACAGAATCTGTTGATGGCCCACAGTGCTGAGTGAGGTTGTACCCATGGTGACCGGACCCCAACATGAATTAGCTCCAACTCTCAGCCTGTATGAGCCTCACACTCAACTGTCAGTACTGCTCCTTGGTGACTGGGTGCACTTCCAAAGTCTCATCCAGCCCCACCTTTGGGTTCACTTGTGAAAGTGTTGTCTTGTAACATTTATTCTGCTTGACCTTGTGCCTCTGCAGAGCCACCCCTTGGACATGACTCCTGAAACCAGGACTATGACCTGTTTTTCCACATCACTGACAGCTTTGCATGGATGCAGGGCCCAGGCACATTCACTCTTCTGGGCACAGGCAGACCTCTGTAAAATGGTGAGGGTTGGGCTCAAGTACAGACAAGACAGAGACATGAGAGGTACCTGGAAAGGGACTCGAACAGCTATCCACTGAGGTCTGGAGACTGATCGGCCAGGGTGACAGGTAAGGCCCTCCCCATCCCTCCCCAGAGAGTGCAAGTAATCAACACTGAAAGACAGAAGGATAGGCTTTATTAGAAATGTTCCTCATTCATCAATCAAATTCACATTAAAGTGGGGATAGGCAGTGCCATCTGGAGTTCTGGCATCCCACTGCTATGACAATTTCCAGTTAAAAATGAGTCTGGGCAGAGCTCGTGAGGGATGCCAAATGGTGGGGGCAGCTGCAGCAGCATTGTCTGTGAGAGGGCTGGGCATGGGCAGAGGAGAAGGGGTTCCCACATCCACCCTTCCAGTTTCAAGGCTCTCCCCATGACCCCACGCTGATAAATAAACAGCATATCACACACACACACAAAACAGAAATGAATTTGTACAAGTCTCCTAAAGTGAAAAAATAATTCCTTCCAATAAAGCTTTGTGGCAGCCGGGCTGCATCCTGAATGGATGTTTGCTTACAGACCTCCAGACTCCAGAAAGGCTCCCCAGCTTGAGGACATCATCCACTTGGGTGTCACAATGTCCCAAATTCACCTATTAGCACCTTTGGATTAAGTAGTGCCCCCAACACTCTTAAAACTCAGCACTATTTAAAATAATAATCATAGAGCATACACTCTGTCCCTGGTTGAATGAGTTGGATACAGGTTGCCTGAACAGAGGGGCCTGGGGCATCCAGCGAACTGTAGGTCAGCATGGAGCAGGGTCCAGGAGAAAGGGTGAGTAAATAACACACAGAGGTAAGTGGAAGGGGTCTTAGATTGCTTTTTTCACTCACCAATTCTGCAGCTGGGCATTCCTGGGTCATAGTCTTTCTAAGGGGCACAAGTCCTAAAATGTCATGCTGATCTGCCTGCCTTGGCAAGGGGGCGGGGGTCAGAGGGGCCCCAGCATCAGCTGTTTTCATCATTCATTATTCAAAGGCAATTTTCTCCCCAAGTTGGCCAATACCCGCCAGCTGTGTCTGTACCGAACCACACAACAGAGTATCCTGCCCTAATGTTTTATTCATGCTCTTGAATATGGAAACAGGTTCTCTGATTCATACCAGTGGCCGCTGTGTCCTGGTTCTCGGACAGTATCTCTGCCCAGCGCTGGCTCCTGGTTCTTCGTGGCTTCCCAGGAGGTGTCTGACTTGGGAGGGCTACTTCCAAGGTGGTGAATACTGTTGGTATTAGATGTTTTGTTTGCAAAGTTGGGAAGATATCTTGGTCTTTCCAAGAACTGAGCATCCTGGGGAACCGGATTGGAGGGAGACCCCTTCCTCAATGTATTACGTGGTCAAGAAATGACTGGTCAGGGCCTTGTGGGGGTGTCCACCAATGACCCTCGGCCTGACCTCCCCACCCTGGTTCACTGGTACTGCAGATAGTTTTTGAGAGATTGAGGCAGGGGCAGGGAGCTGATGTCCTGTAGGCGCTGGCGGCCCAGGGTCAATCGGATGGATCTCCGGCACAGGTCCATCAGTGGCAGGGGCTCAGCTGCAATGAGAGGAAGAGAGTGGGTTAAAGTCTCCCCTTGTCTCACCCATACTTTCTTACCCCACCTGTCCATCTGCATCCCTGAGCTGACTTCCAGGGCCAGGGCTCCTCCTCTGAGAAGCCTTTTCTGTTTCTACTAGCTGAAGGCTTGAGAAGTGTTGTTCCAGCTGAGAGATAAAACTCATTAGATTAAAGAATCATGAAATCATTTCAGTGGGTAGTGATCAGCAATTTAAGAAAAGAAAGAGAAAAGGGAGAGTGATGCCCACAGCCAGGGTAAACATTGTTCCATGAATGCTTTTGTCTCTTATGTGGGAGTTTTGCTTATCTCCTTGTAAAAAATACATCCCACTACAAGACTTGATAAAAATGAAACCCAGTGGTGCACACTGGTGGAATAACAGTGGGTCCTCTGACTCCAGCCAAGCACAGTCCACATGTATCCCAAGGACTCCATTCCCATTCTGGGGGAACAACCGAAATGAACAACTAAATAACAATAAATAAAATGCTTCTTCCTCTTCTTTCTTCATGCCTGCTTGACTTATTACCTCATTGTTGCCTGTACTTTTCCTTTAAAAAACAAACAATAAGAAATTCAGTGATCTAGGGTGGACCTGCAGATCTCCTCTAAGAAATAGTTCAGGTTCGGGGAAGCTGTTGAAAAGACTTTGAACCTTCAAGCATCGCTTTTATCTCCTTTGATGGTTAACAGATGGGTGCACTTTCTTCTAATACTCAATTCTAGAAAGGCTCACAAGTTGAAATTCATAAGCTACGGAATCTCTGAATATAGGACTGAGTTTAACCAGGGTTATTGCAGATACACTCTGATGTTCTACCAGGCTCTCTGGCTGAACCCAGGGATACAGAGGCTGCCAGATCATGTCCTAGAATTGTTTGAGGAAGACTCATTGCTGGGAGTTTAAACTAGTAAATAATTTTAAAAAGTGTAAAATACACTATCTTTCTGAATGCACAGGGACAGAAACCAGGCAGTTCCAGTATGAAAGGACTCTTGAGAAAGCTTCAAAGAGAGGAGTTTGAGGGAGGTATTCTAAGCAGAAAAAAATAAGGGAGGACACAGTGGCATAACACAGGACAGATATAGAGGTCAGGAGAGAGAGGAATGGCATTCGTCTATTGGATCAGGATCGAAAATGGTGCTGGTCACATAGGGTCTGAGACAGTTTGTGTGGGCCTCGTTTCACCCGTGCCTACGGAAACATGCCAGAGGCCTAAAGATGCATCTTAACTTTTTTTTTTGTCATCAAACAAGTGACATTTTTAAAGCTTCCTGTAATATGCTAAGATACAATAAAATTGAGTGAAAATATGAACACAAGAGTGGTGATAAGAATAATATCACAAGGGATGGGAAGGTGGTTCAGTGTATTTTGTAGGAATTTTCATTTAGAAGAATTGTAGAGTTAATGAGCAGAGCCAGTGCAACAAGAGCAGAATCTGGCTGGTGTAATGCACACACCAGAGTGTGTCCGGTGATCTTTCACTTGAGGTGAGACTGGGCAAAGGTGTAACTATACGAGAGTGAGTTACTTTCAGTTTCATGTATTCTTTTGCTCTTAACATGCCCTCTAGGTTGGCCAAGGGTTGCCTGAATAACCCCTCTGTTTTAGACCCAGAGGCCAAGCACTGACACACTGATCTGAGTCACAGGGCCAACACTGGTCCCTCCCAGGCCTCTCCGCTTCCTCTCTAGCAACATGCCTTCTCCCAGCCCTTCTGCTCCTTGTCCCCCACCTTCTTCCTTTCCAATCTTTGCATTGCCCTGAAATAATGCCTCTGTCAACGCTTTGCCCTTCTCTCTGACTTGAATCCAACCATTCTTGCAAAAAGCTGACCTCCCCACTAGGAGTTCAATGACCTCCTTTTAGCTCCTGTAGCACCAATGCTTGCTGCCTGCGCCACTAGATGGTGCGGAGAAAGTAAACAGAAATAAGAAAAGAGTCCTGGTTCGCCCTGGTGGAGCAGAGGTTAGGTTCGCCACTTCTGACCAAAGGTAGTCCACATACATCCCATGTACCCAGGTTCACACCCCAGGGCCTGGTAGGTAGAGAAGGAAACAACCAAGATGAACAACTAAATAAAATAAAGTGCTTCCTCTTTTCCTTTCCTGCCTGCCTGCACACTTGCCTTCATTCCTGCACCTTTCCTTCAAAAAAAAAGAAGAAAATAGTCCTTATTTAATAAGCAGCTGTTACTTACTTATCAGGCAATGTGAGGGATGAAATACTTTTCATCCTGTTATTTTCAGAAGGATTTTTATTTAGCCAGGTGCTGATATAAGCTTTTTAAAATACATGAATGTACATGAATACTCTGATGATAACCTCTTTGAGATAGGAACTATGATTATCATCCCCACTGAAGGAGGAATTAGCAATACAGAGGGCATGTGAGCCCAAGTGCCCTGAGCAGGTACATGGCGAAGCTAGGAGTTGGACCCACGCAGCTGGAGATAGTTGGAACCTATCTTGTATCTTAACCAATTTATTGAGCATCTATTATTTTGCTAGGATAGATTTATCTCATTTAGATGTGTCCATGTGGACTTGAAAGAACAAAAACTTCGAGGCTCAGAGAGGCAAAGAGGCTTTAGTTGACAAACAGCCCCCAAACCTGTATTTGGAGCAGCATGCTGCCTCTCTTAAACATCACACAATGACAGAATGTTGCTTTAAGATGAGAACTGCAGGAGAAGGTCCCCTGTGCCCAGGCTCACCGTGGACTGTCCACTGTCCACAGGCTCTTATTCTCTGGCTCTGACCCTTTTCCAGCACATGGCTGCCCACCTCCTCCATCCTGAGGTCTGCACCCTCCACGATGGCTTTTCTGCTCTCAGCCCACCGGCTCTAGCTACCAGCCACTTTCTGGGCCTCATGTTCTTAGGGGTGAGTCAGATCTCATGTTCTCTGGCGCAGATGACTGGGGAATCTCAGGACTTTGGAGTCCCTGATCTTGAACTACAGCTCTGCCAACTCCAAGTTTGTGTCTGTGACACTCTGAACCCTTGTTTCCTGTCTGTAAAGTAGAGCATCACTCTCAGGTTTATGGAGAGGGTACAGGAAATGACAGGTGCCTGGGGCCTGGGAGGGGGGCACTGTGGGAGCTCAGGGAGGGTTGGTGCCTGATGCTGAATGTCAGCAGAGCATGCCTGGCATCAGGCACGACCCCCACCAGAAGCGTCCTCTTCCTCCACTCACTCAGGGCTGTGGGATTTTCGGTGTCAGTACATTTAACAATAATTCGGTTATAGGTGACTGGACTTCTCAGAGGATATGAATGACCCTGATTCATCTGTCTTGGGAGCCCCAGTCTGGGTCTGTCACAGGGGATTGACTCAGAAATCATCTGTTAAATGAAGAACATCTATTCTATAGGTCTTTAAAGCTACTGAAGTAAATCGCTCTTACTTACCCACTAGCATCTTCTGTCCTAGCTCTCCAGTCTCCTGTGAACCTGCTTAGAAGACGGATGTTCTTAATTGACAAGACGCTTAATGCTGAGGATTCAGTGAGTGAGAGTGTAGAGCACATAGCAAGTGCCAGGCACATAGTAATTGTCCAGTGAACACCCTTTCCAGCTATCTCTTTCCTCTGCCCCAGGCTTCTGTTTGTTTACTCTTGTGAGGGAAGCTGGGGAGGGCTGTGACAGGGTGTGCTCTGGCTGGGAGTCAGGTTCCTCCTCTGAACAAGGGAAGACGGGCTTGCATTTCACATGAGGAAAATTTTGAGCTATTGCAATTTGATTATTGTTGCTAGGGCTTAAGGGCTTTCTTAATCACTTGACCAGTCCTTAATGCCCAAAATGTGTAGCCTGATCAGCAAACTTAACTCACTGAGTGTTCCCTAACTAGTTAGGAGCTGGAGAGAAGGAAAGAACTTCATTTATCTTTATCTCTCTGAAGTCACTGAAATCAATTCAGAGCCCAGCCTTCAAAGGAAGAGAGAAAGGGTGGCTGTCATTCAGAGCGGGCCTGAGTCTCAGCATGAAATAGAAACCATCACTCCGAGTTTCTGATGACCACATGGCAACCCCAAAGTGCACAGAGAAGCGAGCCTGTACCACAGTCGTGGAGCTTCCAAAGAGGAAGTTATCCACCTACTGCCCTTTCTCACCACTTGCTTTGGAACCTTTTCTGAATAGCCCAATGTTGAGGTTTTGAAATAATCACCCTGGTGGGAAGAAAAGAGAATTTCCCAGGGTTTCCACCCTGGGAGCACACTGCCTCTCTTAAGAGGCTCTTAGAGTTAAGGTGGTGACTCATGTCCTGATGACCCCCCAAGGTAGGCAGAGGAGACTTCAAGGGTCCCACAGAAGGAGCTTAAGTTATCAATTCCTGTACCATGCTGCCCTTGGAAATATTTTCCAATTCAAGATCAAGTTTAAGAGGATTCATTTGGAAATGCAAATGGCCAAACAATATATAAAAAAGTACTTGAGATCATGAATTGTCAAGGAAGCACAAATTCACACCATAAGTTGCCTCTGCTACAGGCTGACCAGAACAGCAAGAATAAAAATGGGGCATAGCAAGGACCATCCAGGATGCGGAGCAACCAGACCTCCCCTGATGCTGTGGGTGGGTGCAGCCACTTTGGATGACTGGGAGCATGGACTGAAGCTTAACCTGTGGGCTTGAAGCTTATTCCTGGGTGAGCACATGTTCACAGAACAGGCATGGACACAAATGGTTTTGGAAGCATTATTTTAACAGCACTGAACTGGACACAACAGTTCTACAGCCCACCAACAATGGAATGGACAAATAAATCGTTCACCTTCAGACAGCAGTCTATTCATTAGCTATGAGAATGAAGGAACCGCAATTACATGGAAAAAATAGATAAATAACTCAAACATAATTTCAATTGACAGAAAAGCACATTTTGTGTGACTTCATCTATATAATGTTA
The DNA here is from genome assembly GCA_004363575.1 of Solenodon paradoxus. Classification (NCBI taxonomy): domain Eukaryota; kingdom Metazoa; phylum Chordata; class Mammalia; order Eulipotyphla; family Solenodontidae; genus Solenodon; species Solenodon paradoxus. Next base: position 85,912 of record RJWH01004708.1, read on the forward strand.
AAAAAGAGACTGCTCAGGTGGACCCTGTTGACCTAGTGGTTTAGTCCACCACAGCACAGTCCACACACATCCACAAAGAAGATCCAGCTCTGAAGAGACAACCAAGATGAACAATTAAATAAAAAATAAAATAAAAATGCTTCTTGCTCCTCTCTCTACCTGCCTGTCTGTCAGTCCAGCTTCATTCCTGCCTGCAACTTTCTTTTAAAAACAACAACAAAATATTATTTCACCTAGGTTTTTGTTTTCAAATTTAGAGGTTTAAAAATAAAATACTTTGCATTCTAAAAACAAACTTCTTCCTCCTCTCCCTTCCTTCCTCTCTAAAATAAATAAATAAATGAATAAAAATAGATAAATAAAATTAGTCCCTGATTGAATGGTGTGGTTATGGACACAACAACTCTCAAGGGAAAATGGGACTGGCCCTTGCAATTCAAGTTCTTGTTTCCACAATTAGTGAGCCAGACAGAAGCTCACAATCTTGGAGATAAATTTTTCTCATCTGTCAAATGGGGACAGCAATCCCTCCTTCCATGTGTGGTGATATTATCATGACACAACATGCTCCCTTGCTTTAGAGGTGGTCTCGCTAGAGTATGTCTATTTCAGGGCATCAGCTCAAGAGGTACCTTTAAAAATAGAATGATTTTACTTACTGTGGTCCTAAAAATGCCCTAGTACATCATCTTAATTGACAACAATGCTCTGGTCTTGATGATTTATTGGCACCAATGCTGGATGTCTGGTTCTGTGCTAAAAATATCACAAGGCAATCATTTCCAAAATTCTCCAGTGATCTGAATTTTTCATAATTCTTCATCACTTGCCCTCAGCATCACCCCAAGTAAGCCATCAAACCTCCCAAGGACTCTGTTTTGCTGTCAATAAATGGGGGTATTAGCCCATCTGGTCATGAGAGCTGATGACCGATGGAAATGGGCAGAGATCTTGGTACAGGGATTGATAACTTATGCTCCTTCTGTGGGTCCCTTGAAGTCTCCTCTGCCAACAGTGGGGGGACACCAGGATATGAGTCACCACCCTAACTCTGTCCCTGCACTTATCTTTTGAAAAAAGATCAATGATTTAAGATCAAGAGGTGAAATTCTGATTTTTGGGGAGCCCTTGATTTCTTCTTCAATTTCTTTGCTTGTGATTTTTCTGTTCAGGTTTTCCAATTCTTCCGGGTTTAGTCTTAGTAGACTATACTTTTCTAGAAATCTGTCCATGTCCTCAAGTTTGTCTATTTTGGTGGCGTAGAACTGTTCATAGCAGTCCCTTACGATGCTTTGAATTTCTGTGGTTATCTGTTGTAACTTCTCCCCATTCATTTATGATTCTAGTCTGAGAGTTTTCTCCCCTTTTCTCTTTGTGAGTCTAGCCAATGGCTTGTCAATTTTGTTTATTTTTCAAAGGAACAAGTTGCGGTTTCATTGACCTTCTGGCTTGTCTTTTTGTTTTCTATTTCATTTATTTCTGCTCGAATTTTGATTATTTCCTTTCTTCTGCTGATTTTTGGCTTTCATTGTTCTTCTTTTTCTATTGTTTTAAATATAGAGTTAAGTTGTTTATTTGCTATTTTTCTTGTTTCTTGAGATAGGTCTGGATTGCGATGAACTTTTCCCTTAGTACCGCTTTTGCTGCATCGCATAGATTCTGGTAGCTCATGTCTCATTCTCATTTGTCTATAAGTATTTTTTAAGTTCCTCTTTGATTTCTTCTTTTACCCAAGAGTACTTTGGGAACAGACTGTTGAGTTTCCAATTGGTTTGGGTTCTTCTAGCTTTCTTTTTGTGGTTGATTTCCAGTTTAGGCCACTGTGGTCAGAGAAGATGCTTGGTATGTCTTTAATCTTCATAAATTTGTTGAGAGATGTTTTGTGTACCAGCATGTGATCTATCCTTGAGAATATTCCATGCGTGCTTGAGAAGAAAGTGAAATCTCTATTTGTTGGGTGAAGTGATCGGCATATGTCTATTAGACCTATCTGTTTCAGATGGTCATTTAAAGTGACTGTTTCCCTGTTAATTTTCTGTCTGGTTGATCTGTCCATTGCTGTAAGTGGGGTGTTAAAGTCCCCCACTATTATTGTGTTGCTGTCAATGACTCTTGTTAGGTCTAATAATACTTGCTTCATATATGCTGGTGCTCCTTCATTTGGTGCATATATGTTGATAAGCCTATGTCTTCCTGATGGATTGATCCTTTAATAATGATATAGTGTTCATCTCTGTCTTTTGTTATACTTTTTAGATGGAAGTCTGTTTTATCTGATATGAGTATAGCTGTTCCTGCTCTTTTGTTGTTGCCATTCGACTGCAGGATTTTCTTCCAGCCACTGACTTTGAGTCTTTAACTTCTGGAAGAAAGTAGGTTTCCCGAATGCAGCAGAAGGTTGGGTTATGTTTTTTAATCCATTCTGCTACTCTGTCATTTTGTGAGTTCAATATTTTAATGTTTAGAGTGATTTTTGATGTAACATTTCTATTTTTAATGTGCAAGCATTTTTTTGCTTAGTCTGTTCCTTTACATTGTTTTCTTATATTATTTCACTTAATATAATCCCCTTGATTTCCATTCACGCTGTCTCAAATGAAAATATTTTATCTTTTTATAGAATTGTGTACTATTCCATTGTGTATATATGCCACATCTTCTTTATCCATTCATCTGACAATGGACACCTAGTAGTTTTTAATTCGTGGCTATTGTAAATAATGCTGCAGTAAACATGGGGTTGCATATAGCTCTCTGAATTATTATTTTTGAGGTTTTGGTTAAATTTCAGAAGTGGGATGATAGGATCATTTTGGATTTCCATTCTCAATTTTTTGAGGCACACCCACCCACTAGCAGTGAAATTCCATCATGGCCAACAGAGACCTCGACTCATACCTAAAAAGCATTGGATCTGGAGTTTTCTCTAGGCAAGCTTCACTATACCCTAGCAGAAAGAGTTATGATTATAGTCAATGCATAAGCAGCATCTTTAGAGGAAGTCAGTGCCAACAAGTGTCATTGGTATAGATGATCCTCACAGCTTGGGTAGGGTCCTCTTTTCCCTGGGAGGGAGAGTGATGAAGTTACTCTGTCATTTTGTGAGTTCAATATTTTAATGTTTAGAGTGATTTTTGATGTAACATTGTGTGCATAGAGAAGTCAGCTACAGTCCCCTATGAGGCCTGGTCTCCCCAGCAACACAGAAGAGCAGGGATATGGGAAAATTTCCACGGGGAGAACCAAGACAGGGAATGCTGGTAATGCCACTGAGTATATGGGGACCAGCCTGGGCCCACACACTTGTACCCTATCACCTGTGTTCCCTAAAATCACAGAGAGAGAATGCAGTCATCAGGGTAGACATTAGGGTAAATTCCAAGAAGATAGAAAGCAGGTAGTATGGTAACAAAATCAAGCAGAAACCACCAGCTGCATACACCAGGAGAGAGCATGGCTCTCCCCAATTGAAACTCAGAGAAGCTCCATGTTCCAGCACCAAAGGGCAGATGGGGCATGGGACAGACATTGGAATACTCCCTTAAAGAACTGTAAGCCCAATACCTGGGCAATTGTGTTCTCTCTGTCCCATCTGAGGCCTGCACCTACTCTCTGAAGGAGGTAGAACAGCCTTGGGGGTGCTGCTGGTTGGTGTTGAGGTCGTATAGACATCAATGGAGTATAAGTGAGCCCTCTTAACAGCATGGTGGCCATGGTGGAGGGCAAGAAGCAGAAGACATTTCACCTAGATGAAGTATCTGAGGGTGTGGCTCTCCTACCCACTAGAAAAATGTGTCCAGAAAAATATCCTCCCCTAAAGCTCCATGGTGCTCCCAGGCGAAGGGGAGTTATAGTAGAGTGAAGAGCAGCTATACCTTCAGATATGTTCAGTGATTCTGAAAGAAGTCTTTACTCACTTCATCTGAAAGTTATCCCAGGAGGTACTCCTGCAAAATTAAAAAGTAATCCAGGGATAGCATGAGCCTCCAGGAAAATAGAGAAAATGGAACACAGAAGTGAAAGCAGGAAGAATGAATGAAATGAAGGTGCAGTAGATCTTGATGCTCAGAAGATTTTCCTTCCAAGGGCCATCATTTCTTTAAAATGCTCTCCCTCCCAGTGGTGTGTGTTGTGTTACCTCTGTCTTGTTAAAACTCCCTGCACCCTCCACTTAAATCATCATGCCCTCTGAAACTGAGTCTCCACATTCAGATCATTTGCACTCCCTGCTTCTCAAGAGTGTCTTCCATCTCCCAGCTTAACTAAATGGAGCTCTCTTCTCCTCAGAAACCACTGCCTCAACTCTTTGTGGGGTTAGAGGTGTTTGTCCTTGGAAGGCTGATGGTGAGACAGGCCTCCTTCTTGCTCCCTCCTGCATATATGAGACTCTCACCATCTACTTATGGGGACTTCTAGGTCCACTGTAGCTCACACCACCCAGGTGGTCCTCTCCTGCTCCTTGCTGGTATCATCGACAGACCTCTGACCCCTCACTTGTCATGGCTCTGACCTGGCCTCCCAGGGAGTGGGTGGTTGGGTAGAGAAGAGTGTGTCTGAATGAGGGGGTTGTCCCTCTAGGGGACTGCATCATATTGGGTAGCAGGTAGTTAGAGGACCTCTCACTTGTCATGGCTTTAGACCTGTCATAACCTCTAAATACTCATTCCAGTCTCAGATCACCATATTCACTGCTCCCACCAGGACCCTCATTTCCTTGTAAACAACCAGGCCACACACAGAGTCGTCTTTTTGCCCAGTTCATCATCAGTCTTTTTCTTCATTGCCCTCCGAGCCCAGCTGAACAAGTTACTATTCCCAGTGACAGAGGGTGTGGGAGCATGATGTGGCAGGCATGATGGAGTGACCAGTGAACGGCTGTGGGTGGGGGCACAGGGTTGAGAACTAGAAAATAAAGGATTAACAAAAAACAGCTTCAGTTCAGTTCCTCTCTCTTTAGCTCCATTTCTAGGCCTGGAGTGGACCCGGACTATTCCCCAACCTGTCACACAGCTCAGTGAAAAGCAGCTGAGCTGCTGGTAACCCTGGGCTCTGCCTGAACCCTACCACCAGCTGGCAGAGTAGTTTCCCTCCCCTCTTGGGGCCTTGGAGTCTATCAGCACAACTAGCTTGGCAAGATGGCCCAGAGCCTGTCCACCAGTGACTCTTGGTAGAACAGAAAATCACATTTAATCCCGGGGAAAGGATTTTGTACTAATCAAATGCACATGAGATGCACATGAAAAAGTGAATGGCAAGGCCAGTGATGCCTGTGTGATGAATGTGGAAATAAGCCTTGGAGACTCAGGGCTGTGGCTCCCAAGCTATTGGTAGGTCAGGTGGGCTTACTGGAGGAGGTGGTACTGAGTCAGGCCCAATGGGACTGGTTGTTCTAGACTGCTGTTGTTATAAAAGGCAGTGCTGGCTGCCCAAAGGCTGTGCTCAGCTCACTCTATTAAGTCTCATTAGACACAGGCTCAGGTTAGCACTGTCAAAGGAAAAGGATCTGGTAACCAGAATCCCTCATCTGTCACGGGTGTTTGGCAAGATCTCAGCAGGGCCAGAACCTCCTGAACACATAGAGCCTACTGTCCACTCACTTTACGGAGAAGACCAGTCTATTTCTTTCAGCAATCAACTTCAGAAATTTCTCTGAACATGTTAGATAACTTTTGTTGGTCTATTCTGCAGATAGGGAAATCAAGTCACGAAGACCATCATTGTTTTAAGTAAAGGCTTCTCAAGAAGGATATGGAGGGATAGCAGAGTCACAATGTCAGTTTGTGGACTTTGAGGATAAGGCCTTTTCACACACACGTACTTACTTTGGAGGACGTGAACAAGGAAGTGGGCACACAGCCTCACGGACTACAGACCAGACAAGGAGACCTAAAACACAGTGTCAGCCCTGTAGGGTCTGTGTTTAGGAGAAGGGATTGCAGGGGGAGTTTTGAGAGCCAGGAAGAGGGGCACCTAACTCAGTCTGGGAGGGTCCAGGGGGGTATCCCGGAGGAGGCTGTTATTAAGAGAAGTTTTCATGGATGTTGAGAGTTAGCACTACTGTGGGGTGATAAGGGTGTTTACTGACATCAAAAGCATATCTCTAATGTGTTAAAAATTCTTTTTGTGTAATGTTGGGAAAAGCTCAGTTTTCTCAGAGGACACTTTGAAGAGACAACCAATTGTAGAAAATCCAGTCTATTAGAAAAAGGAAATGGTGTCTTTACCTCAATAGAGCAGAGACTGCATCATAGGTATCTTAGCCAAGTGTCCAATAGGTGCCTGGGAATGTCTGATGTGTCACATTTGGTGTCCAATGTGTCACCTGATGCGGTGTTCATTACCCTTCAAGTACAAGTAATTCTAAAAAGGAACTTCTCCATTTTTATATCACCAATTTTTTTTTAAGGGAAGGCAGGAATGAAGGCAAGTAGGCAGGCAGGCAGACAGAGAGAGGAGGAACAAACATTTTTATTTATTTTATTTAATGTTCATCTTGGTTGTTCTCGCCAGACCCAGGACATGAACCGGGGGCCTTGGGATGTATGTGGACTACATTTTGGCTTGAGGCAGTTGACCAAACCACTACTCCACCATAGTGCACCTTTATCCTGAATTCTGACCAGAATTGCCAAAATTGGTACTCCTGAGGCCTGAGACTTATTTTGGAGTGAAAAATAAAACAAATCTACAAACTTCAATTTATGAATACATACATGATGGGTGTCCAGACTCTGGGAATGAGCAGGTGGTGCATGGGAGGGGGCGGCAGCAGTAGAGGATGAATTTTAAGAGTGGCCCTTTCACATTATGCTTAGTCAGCTAAAGAACCCTCCAGCAAGTTCTGCAAACAGAATTAGTAACACACTGCCAGGTCCTAGATCTGAGGGAGGAATGCTCCTGACTCATCTGAAAACTTTCTCAGAAAATCTGTTTTCCATTTGAAGCCCAGATGGCTTGAAACCCTGGCTTTGGAAGAGGACTTCTGTGGTCACATGGGGAGAGCCTCAGAGAGTGGTCCTAGGGCTGGCATGCGACCTTCCCCCAAGATCTTCCCAACAACTGCAGAAATTTTCTCTGCCACCATAACCCTGAGAACAACTTGGTTGCTCTAAAAATAATGAAGAAAGCATATCCAACATGGGCAGATGAGAGAGCGGGGCCCTTCAGAGATGGTCAGGGCTAGTCCCAGCTGGGACAGGGCCCTCAGGAATGGCACCTCCATTCCTCATGGTATATCTGCATCTAAAGAAGAATAAGGAGTGTGGACATAGCAGGATTTGCCTGCCAGACAGAAGGGCTTACTTAATTGTTCAACTTGGTTGTTTCCCAGTACCGGGTCTCAAACCCAGGTCCTTGGGATGCATGTGAACTATGTCAAGTGGCCTTCACTGCTAGGCTACCAGGGCACAGCAACAGGGCTTACATGAGACCACAGTAATGAACACAGTGTGGCACTAGCCCAGGAACAGACAAAGTAGGAGATTTGACAACAACTATAACTGCTTAGACAGACATTTGTACGTGAAACATCTACAAGTAATAGCAAACACAAAATTCAGAGGAATGGCAGTCTTGGAGCATGGGTGGGGTTGGTAGGGATGGATCAGGGAGGGGCACAGAGGTGCCTGTTGTCAGTGCTGTGGTCCTTGGGCCGGATGATAGATTCATGGAGACATGATATTAAGTTAAAAAGAAGCAAATACATAAATAGGCAAATTGGAATGAAAACACGTTGTGCAAGAGGCCAAAGATGACAGTATATTTTAACTGAGGATTGTTTAATCCAATTCTGTATATCCAAGGTTTAATACAAATCCAAATAAAACAAAAGGAAAAAGAGAGAGAGAGTAAAGGTGAATGAAGAAAGTTATGAGTTGGTATCGTTCTGGTTCTATCTAACAAGAGCTCGCCCAGAAGATGAATTACTGTGAAACTCTAGTCTATGAGTAATAATTGAGAACTTGCCTGCTTCAAACTGCTGCTAGGATAGGGCATACTAGGGGAGGAGTAAAAGACCTAGAGTCAAGTTCTGCATCCTCTGTACGTTGGGGACAGTCCTGCCTCAGGGGTCCTTGGGGAGGACAGGATAACAGAGGCAAGGCCCTGGCTTAGGCCCTGAATGTGTGGGCCATCAATAAATGGCAGTTATTCCTATTGTAGAGCAGTTAGTCCTTGAGGAAAAAGTAAGAGAGTCAGACTGTGTAGAGAGCTGAGACTGGTATGCACAGTCACAGGTAGTCGTGGCTGGAGGTCTGAACAGGCTAGAGAATGTGTCCGGGTCTGAATCCCGTTCTGTGGGAACCCAGACTCCAGGCCATCAGCTTCTTTTACTTCTCAAGATGTTCCCCCCAATATTTTCATCAGAAGCAGAAGCATGGGGAAACTCATGAGCACTAATAACAGTGTATTATAAACAGTGTACTGATGGCAGTGTATTGTAATTGAGGACATTCAAAGCTTATCAAGTTCTTACTTGGCAATCTGGCTAGATTTTGGCAGTAATAATAACAACATGAACCATTACAGCAAGGACGTAAATAGAACCTTTTATGCCATGAGTCATTCTAAAAACTTTATATATCTTATTGTTCTTATTCCTCAATGTGACCCAATAAAGTAGCTATGAATATGAATAGAGAATGAGGAAAGTGAGGTACATAGCAGTAGATGAATTGTGGTGACAATGAAATGGAACTTGAACTGTGAGGTCTGGGACACATTTTCTGTTGCCAAACTCTCCTGGGGAGGTGGAGTGACAGTCATGGCAAAGAAAATCTTTTCCCATCCCCACTAATGCTATCACTCACTCTCAGTATCCCTGTGCCCTGGGCCCTCAGCCCTGTTCAATGTGGTGGCATGAGCTTATTTTCTGTGCATGGAGACCCCTGAAAGAACTGGAGGTGGGTTTTGACCCAACAAAGCCCACCATGGGCTGCCAGGTAAGCTGTGAAATGGTCAAGATGTAAAGACCCTGCATAATGGGGGGCAGTTATTAACAAGCTGTCCAATTCACTCCGTTCTGGTTTCATCTGGGATCTGGCCCAAAGTGTTTGGAGAGAAGTCAGTCCACTCAGCACATGGAGCCCCCTCCTTAAGCAGCCCGGGGCTGTGCTCCTCACCACCATGGAGGCTAAAAGGCACACTTGGCTCCTGCTTTCTAGCAAATAGCCAAGTTCAACTGAACTTCCTTCCACTTGGGAAACATCATCACTTCAGCCTTTTGCTAAACAGCATAAGCCCCAGGGGTTTCACATGAAGGCTTTTTTAATGGATTTATTGTGTTTATTTGACCTTTCTAAGTGTGAGTTCAGAAACAGGCCCAGAGGAGGATGATGGAAGCTTGTTTTTCTTAAGATGAGAAAAACTGATGCATAAACTGAATTTTTGGATGGAGTCTTACCTAGTTTTTTCATTCTCAGCCCCTGTACTTTAGTCAAAGGATCTCGTTAGAAATGAGAGGAAGCCTGTATTTATGGGCTAGTGCTGGAAAGGGAAAATGTATCTAAGAGGTGGTAATGATGAAGTCTGCAAATAAATATTTTCAGTGTGTAGAAAGCAATGATACAGAAAAGGAGGAAACTGGGAAATACTGCTCTATTTCGACTTCAGTTTTAAGGCAAATGGTTTCTTGATTTAGGTAACTTTCAAAAAAGATTAATGATAAGTGACTGAAATCACTGACAGTGTCACAATGTGTTTATATTTGAGGCCAGAGGTTGCAAATTCTGGTGCTTAGGGGCTAGGTAGGTAATGAAGTGAGGAGTGAGGAGCAGCTGCAAGCAGGGCCATGCAAATTAGAGGACCCATACAGGGATCACCCTGCGGCTCTAGCCATAAGCAGGAGTGGGGGTCATCAGATTTCCTCCTCTTTCCAAAAAAGCCAGGGATCCAGTATTTTACATGACATCTTTATGCTATTTCAATTTAGTATGGCAAAAAAAAAAAATCTTTATAGACTGGAACATAGCCCCGGGCTAACAGTGTCACTTCCACTGTAGAGTGATGCTCATCTGCTTCCTTTATCAGAATTTGGTACCTGCTTCTCCACCCTCATCCCTCAAAACCTGCCAGAAGATCTGATCCAACCACAAAGGCACAAATTCGATGAGATCTAGAAATCTTCTCATTGTGCTGTGGGTGCCTCGAGCTCTCATATCTACAACTCCATGTAAAACAACAATAAAATACCCAGAACTGCATGCAAACCCCATTTTGTCTCTCAGTATAGATTCTGAACAAACAGGGTGAGAAGTCACTCACCTGGATACCAAACACCCACTCTTCCTTCATATCTAGCTCCTTGGGTGGTACCAGATTGATAAAATGTACCATCAGTTTGTATACTGATGGTACATTTTACTGTGTGTGTGTGTGTGTGTGTGTGTGTGTGTGTGTGCACACGCACACACACTCACTGTGGGGACCATCACAGAGTAATAGCTATGTTAACACCACCCTGACTGGTAATAATAATTTAATATAGAGTCCCCCGCACCTTCTTCAGGTACTGGGGTGAGCACATGCCATTTGGAACTCACTCATCCTCAAGCACCAGTAAGGCAGATACCATGTTTATCCCCATTTCAGAGGAGGAAACTCAGGCATATGGAGTTTGTGATTGACAAGATCAATCAGACTGCAAGTGGCGAACATTTGACACCAGAGTCTGTTTTCATAGGATATTACTCTATTACATCAGAACACTGATGTGTTTGCTGTAAAATTTTTATAATATTTTTGTACAATATCAAACTCCTTCTCATTTGTTATTTTACTCCAGACAAGGGGTGGCAGGGAGTAGAGGTTTATGAACAAAAACATCTTAGAGAAAAATGGCAAAATTAACCGTTGAGAAACAGGTTGTGAGAAAATCAGTTTCCAAAGGGAACAAAGACAGAATTCCCTAGACTGTGGATAACAATAACAATAACCTAATATGACTGTAATACATATATACTTGCAAGTTGCTGAGTAGATCTTAAATGCTCCCATCACAAAAAAAGGTAATTATGTGACCTGAAGGAGGTGTCAATGAATGCTTTCATGACAATTCTTTTGCAATCTGTGAATGTCAAATCAACAGGCTGTACACGTTAAACTTACACATGGTTATCTGCTGATAATATCTCAATTAAGTTAGGTTGAAAAGATAGTTCCTAATTAAAAATTATAATAACCACTTAGACTAGAAGCAGCTGCCCTTGCTGAGGCCAGCCTCTGGGCCTAGGCTAGCCCTAGGGGGTCTCAGTGCATCGCCCCGCTAGACCAGCAGAGCAAATTCAGACACACATCAGCATCCCATGAGGGAAACAGATGTTGAGGTTAAGCTGCTGCACTATGCTTCAGAGCCTTGAGGGGCAGGGAGATCTGATTAGACTTACCCTATTTCCTTGAGACAAAAGCGGGATACTAGGATGGCAAAAATACGATGAGGTTATGCACTGAGACTAAGGGGAGAGGAAGAGGTGAGGCAATCCCAGTAGGAGCAAACCTGCCAGTCCAGGAAGTACTATGAGATGCCCATCTGTGATTGCACAGTAATGACATGTGGTGCAGTGGGACTTCATATAAAATGTTGGGGACTTGGGCCAGGCCACAAAGCCAGGCTGATGCAATCCAACGGAAAATTGCACTCAGAGGCACCTCAGCCACTTCCCTGTTTGCCTAACGGTCGTCTCCCTATTTCATAAAGCATAAACATTAGCAACCAAGAACATTAGCAACCAATCAGTTAGCAACCAATCAGAGCCTTGATCATGTGCACTAGCAATCAATCAGAGTCTTGATCATGCATTGTACATGGACCCACCCTCCAATCCGACTAAAGAGCATGCAGCAGACATGCACAGGGGCCACCTATCAGAATTACTTCCCTTCTTTTCCCTTTCTATATAAGTCCCTCCATCTTAATAAAATTTTGCAGCTTGATCAGAATTCGTTGTCTTGCTGTCATTTTTCGCACCTCTTGTCCCACCCCTTTCATCCGTTCTTGGTGGATCTCCGGACCCCAGTTGATTGCTCTGCAGGTCGGACTCAAATGGCGCCCAACGTGGGGCTCGAGACCCACTCGAGACCCGCCGGAACGGACCGCCGTCCCCGTCAGCCTAATCGCCGCACGGATCACCGCGAATGCCCGATCGCGAGCCGAATCCACGAGAAGAAGAAGTCCCTCCCTCGACGGCGGCATTAGCAAGGTAAGGCTCAATCATGGGACAAGCATGTTCACAAAGTGATATTTTCATTAGTCAATTAAAAGAATCTCTCAAGGTGCGAAAAATTCGGGTTAAGAAAAAAGATTTAGTTTCATTTTTTGCTTTCATTTTTAAGACATGCCCATGGTTCCCACAAGAGGGCACCATTGACTCGCGTGTATGGGAACGTGTTGGCGACTGCCTTAACGATTACTATCGAGTTTTTGGTCCACAGACCGTGCCCGTTACAGCCTTTAACTATTATAACCTTATAAAAGATGTCCTTACCAACCAGGGACACTCCCCAGATATTCAACAACTTTGCAAGGAGGGACAAAAACTCCTCACAAGTCAATCCCGTCCCCCTTCAAGAACCCCTTCAGTTCAAAACCTCCTTGATAACTCTCGGCAAAACGTAGATAATCAATCCCGCCCCGCCTCGAGGGCCCCTTCCGTCTGCCCCTCCGTATCTA